>SDVV010032387.1:0-11430 GCA_016164225.1 Gammarus roeselii
TTAACAAATCTGTATGTATATACATATTATTATATACATATATATAGAAGTGAATGTTTGCAGAATTTTTTTCAAAGCTGTGCTGCCGAGCTTTATCTAGGTTGTTTCTCGGGCACTTTGAATTCTAAGTGCCTGAAAGGACGGGGACAGCGGAGATAAAAATGAGGGGTCGTGGCAGTATGGACAGGTACGGTGAATGGTTTGAGAAACCTTAGTAGATAGTAGAATGAGAGTTACGACAGAAGAAGGTGAGTGGTACGTGATTGGGATGGGTGGTACACACTCCGCCCCTGCAAAGCTACCCAGCGATCCCACTCGATTGACAATTTATGGGAACATAGAAGATGTACTGTAGAATCTGTGGGGCAGTATTTTTGTGTTCGACTGGACATTGGTGGTCACGCTGCTTCATCAATTCTCGCTCGAGAGGATAACTTTTCCTAGTTGTCTTTCCTTATGGAAAAATTATAGGAAAGGGAAATCTAGTCCAAACAAATTCACAAATACTGTATAAGGTGACTTAGCAATTTTTAAATCGATTCAATGAAGATGTGTCGTCTTATATTACCCAACCATCATTTACCAATGAAAAAACAGGGTGACACAGAAAAACTGGTCGAAGTAAACGTTCATGACTACAAAAACTAATTGGCGTAAAACATTGAAACCAAATTATCATGAAAGAATATGTTCTGCAGTTTTATTTTGTATAATAGAAACCACGATGATATCATTAATTTTGTCGTTATAAAACATAGAAATAGATCTGAATTTTAACGATGAACCAGTGTCCAGTGAGCAGCGTGCTTGCATTGTTGAACACCACTACCCAAATAATTATCCAATTGTATCAAAGAGGGCCTTTGTCAAGGAGTATAACTCGGAAATAGACACTAAGACTGACAGCAGCAATGTGGTCAGCAAATTAAGAGCAAATGGCAGCATACCTAACCTAAATGAGGGCCATCTAGGACGCCCAAAACACTCAAGATAAAAAAAAACAATCATGAGGTGTATGGAAACTGTCTACTGAGGTTGAAATCAGTCACCAGACTGTCAGGCGCATTCTAAAGATTGATCTTTGATTAAAAATTTACAAGCTACAAACATCACTGCAGCTCTCGAACTTTTATAATGGAAGAAGATCACGGTTTTCTCAGTTGATTGATGATTTGTTTTTTTATGATTAGGACGATTAGATGATAACACATACATTTTCAGCGATGCGAGTCCCATTCATTTAAAGAAGCAAATCTTTCGTAAAAGGAGCCCGCAAAACCCAGTTGAGGAGTTTGGGACCTTGACATTCTTCAGAGATGCTTGTTTGGTGTGGCTCAAGCCCCATTAAGTGTAAGTCATTCTTTTTGGACATGCTGGTACGGGAAACATACGCATTGTGAACACTGAAATACATATTAAAAGGCTTAATAATTTGATGTAGGCTGACATTCATCTTGATGTCTGGTTTCGAGAAGATGGTGCACTTCACACACATCAATGACAACCATATATTGGCTGAGAAACCACTTGGGAAATAAAATCATATCATACCGATCTAACTGTTCGTGGCCAGTTTGGTCCCTTGACCTTTTCCCTCTGGATTTTTTTCGCAGGTGATATGCCAAACCAAGGGTCATCAGAGCAGAAACGGACACTATCTATCCCATCAACAAGTTATCCAAGGAGAATCTCTTCCATTAACCACGTTTTCCTCGTTTGCAGTAATTTAAGATATTCAAAAACGGGTCAATCGCTGTTTTCAACAGCAGGATGACCATTTCGAGCATTTGGGAAACACGATCCCAGCAGCCATCAGGTAAGTGGAGTAGCTCACCTTAACCCAAGATAACCTTTGGCAAGCCGCCTCAGGTGTCTAGCCTAACGATTTGATCAATGAATTAAACAAACTGAAAAATGTAACAATAATAGTTTTACGCTCAATGTGATAGCAGCGGCGAAAATGCTGATGTTCGTTATTCCGAGTGTTTCAGACGCAACGCCTAGTAAACGGGAGAATATTTGGATCTCCTCTTTGGATTCATCAAAATAATGAAGAACTGAACAGGAACTCACTGCAATCGTAATCTTAGGTAAAGATAATTGTAATTAAATTTCTTTGATCCCCCCAATTAAAATAATGAGAACTCTACGAATTCCCCTCGGTCTAAGGGTTTTTAAACCATACGTGGTTTGAAATTCAGTTGCAGCGCTGTCTGGGATACGAACCCAATAACTGTAATTAAAGCAATCTCTGTGATTATGGCAAATCCTTCGACTCAACTCATCAACGGTTTATAATTGCATGCACAGGTGTAACCCCATGTATGTTGGTTGCACTGTATGACCTAATAGTCCCCAGAAATTAGACAACCGTGCGCTACCGCCAGCCCCTATCGTTAGTGTCAACAACCGCCAGTTAGGTCGAGCTCACGGAGAACTGAATCCAGGGTTTCCATTGACATTTGCCCCAGCAGCACGATCGGGGGATGGAGTTGGGAAGAGGGGGAAGGAGTGATGGGGGTGATTGCCAGTACTCGCGGGAAGCACGTCCAGGGACTTTGATGTAATGCAAAATAAGCTAGGAAACATGGGTTTAATCTACCTTGGTCGTTCACTTCTATCCAGATTCAAGAGAGGGTGATATTGGATAGGTCATCATCAACAGTTTGCTACATGTTTTCAAAAACTTTTCATGTGCCACTCTCTTTACAAATCATTGGGAGATAAAGGTGTTTTATTTGCTGCCTAATTGGGTCTCAATGTAGCTCGACATGAAGTTGTAGCTCGACATGAAGTTGTAGCTCCGAATTTTTTTTTCCCCAAATTGCCAAGTACTAGAATGTGCTGTTGACTCGACATGAACAGCCGTCGAATTCTATTATTTTGCTTCGAAGAGGCCTTGAAAAAACATTCAACATAAATATTATTATTTGAAAGATTCTAGTTGAATTTGAAAGGCCTCACTGAGCTGCACCTGGTGAAAGAAACAAATTAGATTGCATATTTATTTGCTCTCTTTTAGGTCGGCTTCTTTGTCGATTGCGGCTGTCATTGAAATTCTTCTTGATACAAACCTAATAATCTTATTTGATATCAAGTTAATGCTACACAGAATGAGGTGTTGACTGTTTGAGCGACGTAAACAAGTTATTTTGATCGTGAAATCTATTGTAAATTAGTATACAAGATACAATAAAATAATAATGACATCTAGGCTCCCCTTTTTCATGTTAACAACTAAGACTGATCCATTATAAGTCAATGCAAAAGTAAGTATCAATTACAGTACGACATCGTCAACTATTTTTATACCGGTAAAAACTAGCGTTAAATCAGATTACTTTACTATACTAATGGCATGGAATAAGGACTATTTACTCAAACGTGTAAACCTTAACAAGATCTTATTGAAACCAACAAAACAACTTGTGCTTTCTACGAAAATGAAATGAAAAAACTTCTAGTTTATTAATGCATGCTTGTTTTCGTTGTCATATCCCATCATCTCATTCACGAATCATACTTGTTCAAGTAGGTCGGAAGGGTTTCAGCAACTGACTTCCATGTTTGTCACTGACACAACTGAACCTTTCGATAGATATAACCTCCAAAACCAAACCTATGACTGATAGCAACGAACATTTCTTACTATTTGTAAAAACGCGTTTTAACGACCTTTATAACAAGAAACTTATCGATGAAAAACCTTGTATAAACGAGGAAATCTTGAAATGATCTCATGTGGTGTTCCGGGGATTGCAGCAGCAATTCCGCCGAGTTCGTTCGGTGCCCAGGTCATCCAGACCAACCGTTGCCACGAGATACATGTAGGAGGGACATCTAATGGGTCAGCTGGGGATTAGCCGCCCCCGTGAGTTGCCCTCCCGGGCCGGTATCCACGCAATTGACAGTATCGTGAATGGATGAATGTAGATGCAGTCGCAGTGAAGAATGTAGATGCAGTCGCAGTGAAGAATGTAGATGCAGTCTCAGTGAAACGTTGCATAAAAGAAACGGCACTAGTTCTTAAATTGGGAAGCGCAGTCTGTGGGAAGCAAGGTACCCATTGCTTTTCTGGTTTAATTAACGTAATCAAAACTCTGCTGAAACAACCATCGTGATAAACCATCCTTTCATTATCCACTCTGAACGCCGGTAGGCAGCATATCTCCGATGTGAGAAACCCGTTTAAAATGCAAAAGGTCAACACGTTAAAAGTAAGTAACTGTGATCATAAAATCAGACAATTTTTTTCAATTTTTGGAAAACTCAGGGTGCACCGCGACGCCTTGACACTAAAACTGCATCAGCCAAACAGGACTCGATCTTTCGCACCTCATGACTTTAAATTCTATTCTCTGGCATCGAGCTACTGAGCAATGCGTGAAAAGGATGTATTATGTTGGTTATATGACGCGTTCTTAATGTGCAATGTTGTTTGGTTATAAATCAATCATTAGTGAACGCATGTTATGGTGTAATTTTTTCTAGGCGTGCAACTGAAGATACGTGGACTGGAAGATTCTTTGAAATTTAAATCACCTATTTTAGGTAATTCGTATAAATACAATGAATAGATATAATGATAAAATATTTATTGCATATATTTGTAATAGGGTGGATTTCTATTCACAAAGGATTACAAATCGTTTGCTCGTTTGCTTCAGTATTGAAAAGTCATTCACGAAGCTTTGTTCACATCCATTGTTCAGGGTTGACTTTTACGAATGAATATTAGCTGGTCAGATTAAGTGAGCATTTCATTATTTTTACGTATTTAAGAATGTTTTTGTTGTACAATCGTCACATAACACTCTACAATCATGCTTCAGATTGATATTTGAATTAAACGACGTTTCATTGGAATTGGGGTAAAACGGAAACATCCGTGCAATTACGTTGAGTAACGTGGGTCATCTGGAAGCGGTGAAAGGCTTCTCAAAACTGGAAGAAAGACGATTTTATCACCGTCATTTTCAACAGTTTAGCTGTCCTCCAATAGTGATGCAACAGACGAATTTTCGAGGCAGGCAGGATTTTTGAGGCAGGAGGGATTTTCGAGGCAGAAATAATTATCATATTCAAATGAATATGTAAATTGTGTTCTTTTGTGTCCGTATTGTGCATTCTCTACCGAATCTCCTCTTTGCATCAATTACGCAAATAAGATTGTTATTTTCGAATTCATATAAGCTCATCAAAACCAATCCACATTTTTATCCATATTTTTATATTACAATGCTGTCGGTGTGCAATCATCTAATACACACCAAAATAAATCCAGTTAGGGAGTGAATTATTATTAAATGATTTATATTTGTTCATGGTCACGAAAGCAAATTTTTGATTCCATAAAATCAACCATAACAGTTTAAAAATTAGGTGGATTTACGTAATAAAAACTGCTTAAACGATATTGACCGGAAACTGCGAATGATGAAACGGTGTACAGAGGAAACCGAGAGTGTACAAGTGGTACACTCTCGGGCTCCTCTGTAAACGGTGCAACGACGCCTTAAATTCGATCATTGGGCGATCTTTCCACAGGTATTTTTAACAGTGTTTTGACCTACCTAGTTTTCTTGGAAGACCATCAATATCCTAGACACATTTATGGTAATAAATCCATTTAGACCTCTCTTGATTGTCATTTATATTTTTTCTAATGTTGGTTTAAACTTTCCATCATGAATGTCATTTTTCCTTTATGCATGATTTAATTCCACTTCGAGCAGCATCAAGATTGTACATTAGTAATGTAGTAGCAATCAAGTAAACAATCGGAGAGGAGAGAATACAATTATTCTGTTTGTTTTTTATCTAGAATATCAGTGGTGGATGGTACTTTTGATATATATTAAATTTACCTCGAACGCTTTGGCTGTCAGCATGGAGAGGACAAGCGGTCTAGAGATGATAGGGCCGTTGCACTTGCCGGTAAAATTAAAGTAGCTATTTAGAGATGTTTTACGAAGGAACCATTGAACCAACAACTTCCGAAACCTTCATAACAAGTTTGCTTTGAACCAAACTCTTTCTGTGGTGTCATGGTATTATAAACTCGGACGCATACAGACTGAAAAGATGACAATCTTCTTGTCTAAAGGTACACGATGACCTGTCTCTGTAGTGTGTTATTGTGCTCATTCATCTAGTTAACTTTGAACTTGGATTTCATCCGAAGACCATATATTTAGTTGATTAAACAACCAACCCGGTTGACTGTTTGCTTATTCTGGTCGGATGGTCGGGAAGAGAAAAAAGGTATTTAACAGGTAGATGTGTGTTTTCGTGGTAATGGTTGTTTTGACTACACTCCGGTATCAGTTTACTATGGAATAGTTCGGATGTATAAACTTTCAAGCTTTTGCCCGGTAAAAATGTGCAATGATGACATGAAACATTTACTCATTTTATAAGAAGATGCACAGATTTGGATAACATATTCTAGATTTTCCTCGTTTATTCCTTGTTTCCTGTTGTTTTATGATTATCGTAAATCTCTTCCTCTTCAAACACCAGACGGCGTGGCCCCAACACCCTTTGGTTGGTGCCATAAATCGCGGTGTCCACAAGCACAAACTCGAGAAGAAAAAAGTGTCTACAATAAATCTCTTCCGGGAGAGGGCGCCACTTTAACTGAAAGTCGAACGCTGCTGTGCATATGGAGGATAGGAACTGAGGGTAGGAAGGGAACTTAAATGTTAGTCAGATGAAGGTTGGAAGCATAATAGTTGGATCTATAGAAGCTGATCAGATAAAAGACTGTGGGTTGAATGAAAGTGACATCTAGAACTGGAACTACAGGACAGTTTAAGTTTCACATCATGTTGTTAGAGATGATTTCGAAAAATGCTGCGACGACTACAGTTATAGTCCAAGAGCTGATGAACTTGCAAAACTGTTGTAAATCAAGAAGCAGGTGGCAAATAAATTACAAGAAACAGGGTTAAACACACTGAGATTATGATTACGGCTCAAGTCGTTTTGCAAAATGAAAATGAAATCTTCTGACTCAATGAAAAATACCCCGAATTTTAATTAATGTTCATTGCAATCAAACTAAAGACTTTTTATATAGAGGCCTTATGAACCACTTCTTTCATTGCTGAGGACTTTTTCTGGTAACTCTAGTGTAACCCATATATGTAATTATGTCGGGAAACAATTTATCGTTCAGTGTCACATTTTCAATAGCGCCTGCTTTTGAAATATAATTTCTGATCTTGGAATGACACAAAGTTATTTCTTCTCGTCCCGGTCAGTCATACTAGACAAGTAGCAATAGTTTCACAAAAAATAACAAGTGTTTTAAAGGCCTCATGTTTAAAAAGTGAGTGAACTGAATGTGGGAAGCAGAACTGAGGAGTTCCAGCAGACGTTGAGGGAGGAATGTCACAACGTGAGAGTGCAGGGCCTGAGAGATGTGGAGGAAGAATGGGAGACGTTAAGAGATGCGTTGCTGAGATGTGCGAAAAGGTGTGTGGTGTGCGCTGTGTGGGCGGGTGCAGAAGGAAAGGCTGCGAGTGATTGACTGAGGATGTCAAACAAGCAGTGGCCCAGAAAAGAAGAGCGTTTGAGGAGTGGGGCCAGGCGAGGTCGGTGGTGGCCTATGATAACTATAAAGAGAAGAAAAAAGTAGTGAAGCGGGTGATGAGGAGAGCCAAAAGAGACCCGGATGTCAGGTGGGGCAGACGGTTGTGCCAGAACTTTGAGGGGAACAAAGATATGTTCTGGAAAGAGGTGAAGAGAGTAAGAAATGGAGATGCCGGTAGGGAGAAGGTGGTGATAGAGGGAAGCGGCTAGTTGTTGTTGTTGTGTCTGTATCTGTATGTATAAGATGCGTATTGTCGATTATTGGAGTGTATACTTGTGTTTGCATGCTAATAACAGATGAACTTAATGATGACGATAATAAAATTTGGATGTGTGTAAAATCACATTGCATTCAGAATATTATTAATTTAAATCCATTTCTAACATTTACTTTAACTAGAAAGTGAAGTGCGAACGTTTAATTTCTTCCTCGGAACTGAAGAAATTAATTCGTGTGAACTCGCCTAGGACAAATAAGAAGTTCATACGACCATTCGTCTCAGGACACTTTAATCAAGAATGTTGTGTAATGTGTTAGCTGTTGAACTATTGTGCTGTAGATGAAATTTGCCAAATTAAAGTTTTATTTTTGCGTTCAGTGGACTGGAGTCATCGTTTTTCGGGGGAAGACTATTAACGGTTTTGTGAAATTGCTGAAATACACTGATTAGACGTCAAAAATTAGACTCCTTCCTTGTTGAAGACTGTACAAACCCAATATGGAAATAATCGACCAGGAAATTTTTGATTGAATTCGGTATAGCAAATATAGTACAAGTTAGCCCAGAAAATTGAGACCACATCATTGAATATAGCCATGTTAGTATATTGAACCCCCCACAAGCAGATCTTCGTTGAAATTGTCATGTTATTATTAGAATGATCCCCAACATATTTCACGATACTCGTTTATACTTTGTTTCACAAAAAATGGTCACAAATCGCCAGTAAAGGTCGTCACGAAGATTTGATCATGAATATTTATTGATGAGCTCCAGAATCCTCGTCCTCATTTAATTCATACCATTCCCCCAACAGTCTTCATAATTCTCAACGTTGTCCCCGTGGTACTGTACGGTCAATCCAATTTTAGGAAAAGATGGGCTCCAATGTCTAGGGTACGCGTACCAAGCGAAATTTTTCATTGCCTCTCTGGTTGAAGACTCCGTAAGTGATAAATTGGTTCCATCATCAAGTCTTCATGTTGTGCTAGAAAAATATTATTATAAAATCAATAGTTTAGCAACGAGGGACCCATTTGAAAACAGGATACAAATATTTCATACGATTAGTTTTGAAACGAGTGCACTATTTTATTCTTCACATATATGGCAGAAGGTAATGGGACCATGCTCGTCCAAAGGTCAACTTTATCTGTTGGCGTTTCATCGACAAACACTATAGTGTATGTCCATATTATTTGTGACTCAGTGGCAGTGAGCTCGTAACTAGACGCAACGACCCTGGTTCGATCCCTGTGACTGAAGACTAAAAACAAACAATTTTTATATTCAGGATTCTCCGTCTTGCCACCCACCAGGAAAGTATTCTCAAAGAGGTACTAAGCTTGGCTACTTTTAGCAAGAGTTAGTCCCCGTCCGCTTGGCATCGGAAGAGGAGTGTGATCTTACTATCCCGCTGCACGCAACTGGTTTAGTGAGACATGATTGAACATGCTTCATACCTGAAAATCCATTTACTATCCAAAATCGATCCCATTGAGTGAATCACATTCGCATGAGGTAGTCGTGCGTATCTGTACGAGAGAGGGTTCTCTGTTTCTCATCGAGTACACCAACCATTCATTTTTCCCACGTGAAGTTAAGAGGCTGCTATAAAACCATTGGTGAGGGGAGCCATGCCAGTATTATGAAAACTGGTTGTATCTCGCCCGTTAGTCTCCGTGCTAACGGGTGAGATCCAACTGCTCCACCGACATAATGAGTCTGCTCCCATCGTAACTTTCAACGTTTCCATTGTCTACTTTACGAGTGGTTCAAGGACAATGGGATTTAATCTGGTTGAACTTTGATTGCGGTGCAGGGCAGGAAGTGAAACGTGGAAGAATAATACGGTTTTCGTACAGCTTAGACCGCTGAAAGACCGAACACAGTTTGAAATGAGATGAGCAAAACATGTAGACTAACTTTAAACATACACGAAAGATTTATGACACTGACTCCCAATGTAAATCGTAGACAATTAAATGGATAACTTATGTAAAATGAATATTTATCCTACTTTAACGTCTCGACATATATGGAACATATGAGTTGTATCGTTCAACTGTTCAATCATTGTGAGTGGCCAATTTTCCCTTTACATCTTAATAATGATGATTATTTGAATTTCAAAAGTATTTAGTTTTGTGGCGACATTGGGTTTAAAATAACAGATTTGAGAGTAATGTCATCGCCTTTCATTGTCACATTTTCTAAGAGAAATTGTTTTGCGCATGGCAAATTTCGTTTATTATCACACGATGCCAAGTATTATTTTCGAATCAGCCCACAGTAATATCTCAAATTTCACAGGTTTAGGGTTTGCACTCAAAGAGCTGTACCCCATCATACACTCTATGTTTCAAAGCACGAAGTATATTCCATGAGAAAAGTTACTGTATATGCAGAGCATTAAATTTTATAACATGAGCAGGGAAACAAAATGTGGGTGGGAGGCCAGAACCTTTTTTCATATGCGGTTAAAATTTGTATGGACATTCAGAGATGGTTCGATCAGGAATACGGTAAGGATGTTTAAGTTAGCCCGACTATATGAAGGGAAGCAGAGCGAAAATCTCTGGCATAATGGAAAATCAAATCAAAATTTCAGAGTAACGAAATATTTTAGGTGGAAACAATTTGAATGTCGTTCAAGCCCGCATCATTCATGCCTTAATTGGCTTGAAATGTTGAAACGGAGAAGAGCAAACAAATGAACTTCCAAACAGCAAAATGAGAAGGAAAATATCATAGGTCGTTGCTAATAATGATAATTGAATGCACCGTAAATTTTCAAATATTTGAAATACATGGTATTACAGAAATTTAGGGATATAAAAAACAAATGACTTCTGTCTATTAACTTTATCTAGATGTGGGTACGAACAACAGTGGACTATGATTCTAAAGCATCAAGTTTCTATCCATCGATCGATGATTGCAAGAAAATATCATTAAACGCGTTCCTTGTTTAACCCACAAACCGGTGTGTTTATGTATAATTCCCCGAACGTCGCTTTATCCGTCCCTCCGTCCAGTCGAGAGCCTCAACAGTCTCAGCAAGGTTTATACGTCCCTCCGTCCAGTCGAGAGCCTCAACACGCTCCACGCTCACCAAGGTTTATCCGTCCCTCGTCCTGTCGAGAGCCTCAACAAGCTCACCAGGTTTATACGTCCCTCCGTCCAGTCGAGAGCCTCAACACGCTCAGCAAGGCTTATACGTCCCTCCGTCCAGTCGAGAGCCTCAACGCGCTCCATGCTCACCAATGCTCATACGTCCCTCTGTCCAGTCGAGAGCCTTAACACGCTCAGCAAGGCTTATACGTCCCTCCGTCCAGTCGAGAGCCTCGACACGCCCCCCAAGTTTTTTGTTCGGGTCTCCTGTACTCCATCGAGTCGTTCCTTACGACCGAGAAGCCAGCGGAGCGAGAAACAATTTACCCCGCCCAATTGTTTACGCAACAGGCGGTGGGTAGACCAACATCGACTCTGCAGGGCCCTGAAAAGGACAATGTAGTTCACTCACGAAATATTTGAAATATACAGGGAAAATAATCGTGGTTGAGAGATATTTTAATATGATTGGAAACTATGTATTCTGATCATATGTATA
>SDVV010032388.1:0-11430 GCA_016164225.1 Gammarus roeselii
TGTGAATGTGAGCGTGTGAGGGTGTGAGGTGCGCCTTGCCGTCGGCCACCCCCCTTTCTGGGGGATGCGGCCTAGTGTCTGTATCTGTATGTTTTATATTGTGACCAACAGAACTGCTGTATGATCAGTTGCCTGAAGCACAAATTTCCAGTTTTTTCCGCTCCATTGTTTTGCCGGTCTTTGCAGTCTGGCGTGCTGTGGCATTTGTGCCTCCTGTCATACTCTGCACTCTGGCCTTGCTGGGGTGTGGGGTGGTCTTGGGGCAACCAAGGTGAGAAACCAAGGTGAGAAAATGCCTCTCCAACATTTATTCTCGAAGACATACAACCATCATCTCTATTCCCCCCTAGGCTCAGCCAAGTAAAGTACAGTTCGGACAACTACCCCCTCAACCCTCTCATTGCTTCCATACTCAATGTCTTACAGCTCATTACATTCTTCAATGCACCACCCGCAACGTCATTCTTCAAACATCTAATCACTTTACTATCACTCACGTCAACTCGCAGCTTCCTCCTCTCACACACACTCTACCGACCTCCGACAGCAGCCTACCTAACTCCTCCTCGATCCATGTTGAGATTGAAGATCCAGAGAGACATACTGTAACTTTGTCTCACTCCCACTTTCACTGAGAACCAAGCAATCGTCTGGCTCCATACACTGATGCATGACTTGGTGCCGGTATAGAAACTCTAGACCGCATTTAATAAATTCACGCCCACTCAATTCAAACGCAACGCCTTCCACAAAGCCTCTGTTGACCCTGCCGTAGGCTTTTTCCAAAGCAATGAACCCTCAGAACACATCATTTCCCTTCGCAAGATACTTATCACAGATTTGCCATACTGTAAACATGTGATCGGCACACCATCTACCACAACTGAAGCCACACTTAACTTCGTCAATCGCATCATCCGTATTGTTTCTAATCCTGTTAATTATCACTCTTACGAGCGACTAACCCATCACACACGACAAACTGATGCCTTTTGACTGGCTAAATTAATTTCCATCTCCATTGTTCTTATACAGCGGAACAATCGGTACCACGCTCGACTGAAAACACAGATATAGTAGCCTCATCAACCATTCGACTACCGTTACTTTATCTCTCTTTAGACACACTTTCGCAACACCGTCCAAACCAGAGGCCTTCTCTGTTTCCATCACCCCTACCGCCTCCTACATCTTTTGCTTAGTTAAGTCAGGAACAATTCTTGCTCAAGAAATCGGCCTCTGCGCATCACCTCCCCAACAACAATTTCAGTTTCGCCGACAACCTCAGCATTCACCCACGCCTCTAAATACTCATCTCACTACTTCCGTACATCACTGCTGTGTAACAACAGCGGACGTTTCTATCTTTTACTTCCTCCTCCTTCCTCGTTTCCTCCATCCCCCCCTCCACCTTTTTATAGAACATGTTCTCAAAATTGTTGCCCAACACTCTACCCCACCAAGCATCTTCGTCCCTCTTTGCTCTCTCACCCTACACATCACCTCTTATCAATTCTCTCTTTAGCTTTCACAATCCGCCACCGAACTCGCCTGAAGCAACCCGTCAAAAGCTCTTCTGTTCTGCGCAACTGTCATTTTAACCTCACCTAATCGTTTCAACCCTCACAACCTTTTCTTCTCTCTAAATCTTCCATCCACCAGTAGATGATCCGACATTCCTCTACCCTTGCCTCTCAACAACCACTCATCCAAAAGCCTCCCCACCACTCTTCACGAACAAAACACAAAATCCATCGACGCTCACTCCAACACTGCACCGTGGGCCACCATTACCCATGTGTACTTGTGGACACATCGCTTCTTAAACAACCTGTCTCCCACCATTAGTTCCCGCTCCATGAACAAGCCTATCGGGTTAACTCTATTTTGATTTTAACTGGAATGCCATACCTCCCTATCACAATCTCTCTCTACACGATTTCGACATAACTTTATGCACATCAATTGACGCTGCCGCAAAAAATTTCGCCACCGTGCTCAACCATGCAGCCAGACAACACAGACCCCCCCCCAGGTTCGTCCGTGGCTTCAGCCCAACTTTCACGGCCCACATTAAGCGCAAAATTTAGCAGCGAAACCACCTCCGTAACTTGCCCTCCACAAACGACAGAATCATACAGATTCCAACCCTTGGCTCAGAAATATATGCAGTCATTTGCGAAAAACCAACGAACTGGTAGCGGAGTGTGCAGGTAAACATCAACTTCCGAAGCACTACACCACAATTAAAAAATTGATAGATTAAGTTATTTTATTCATAAAAATTATGATTAACAGGCATTTGCGTCAATTCCGTGTAATCATTATTAAATATTCTGAGCGATAACCCGCTTGCTCAATTGTATAACCCTACTTATTCCAAGGTTGATCAAAGTAACCTCGAGGTGGCAGCCTCGTTGTGCTGCACTTTCTAGCTTACTCGTGAACTGAATATTGCAAGACTACTAGAGGCGGAGCTGACCCAGCGTTACTCCGGGTAGCCTTCTGAAGGAATTGCTACACGTATTCCTTCTGAAGGAATACGTTTACATTGAGTTGGGTAAATTGTTCAAGTTAATTTGGAATGACGTCACAGACTCATGACCAACTGCTACTAAAAGTATATAATTGCATCGTAGTCTGGATATAGCAAAAATTAAGATGGGAAAGCGTATACCAGTTACCGGTGGGGGTATGGAAGCTGCGGCTGTTTTTAAAATGTGGTGCATCTCAAACGCACCTATAGCTTCAGTGATTCAAGCAGTGCTTCCAGCATCCATTAGATAGGGTAGTCTCAACAAATCCCCGCAGCAACTCACCGTTGATAGCGGTTGAAGATATACCGCCAACACCACCTCCGGCAGCAGCGACCCCGGGAGGGATGCAAGTGGGTGTCGTGATGTTGGCAGAAGGTGCGGCAGAGGCGGAAGCGGCGGCGGTAGCAGTAGTGGTGCTGACGAGTGTCACGGTCTGGTCATTGGGGGAGAGTTCAGGGGCAGGGGGCACCGACGCACTCTTGTTCTGATAAACAAAGCAAGAGAGGAACACAGTGAAGAGGAACGAAGAGAGGAGCTCGAGTACACTGCACGGCTTCATAATGACTGACCACAGCGGAAACAAGTAAAAAAACTGCAAGGGGAAAATAAAAAATCAATAAATTAGATGGAGAAAACGAAAATGAATCACCTGCATCATTGCAATTGACTGAAGCTATAAAAAAAATTATTCATAATACAAAATTTATCAGCTGGCGCAAATGAACAACCAAGAAGCAGTTGATCCGATCATGTTGCCAGGAGCTCAGCAGCAGCGGCCAACAACAGCCATAAATGGTCAATGGCAAGCGTATGCTCAACAAAAGGTGTTCCTGATTAACCAGCAAGATGCAGCCTTTGAAAGTTTGGTCTCATGAGGAATGTTCTTATTAAATTAGAATAAAATCCCACATTGAGGATCAAACTTGGAAGCCGTTACCGAACATTGCAAGCTTAGTACAGTTAAGGTCGACCCACAGATTACATTTTTTACAAATAAAAGTCGATGAAGTAGGTGTTCACAGCTGCAAAAATTCAATAGCAAAAGCTCACACATATTTAAAACATGCTATGCCTCAGCAACATACAGATGAAAGCTCCCTGAAACTAAACCTTTTAACATCAGTTTTAAGCGTTCTAATCTCAAGCCTAATTACACATGAGCCATTTATAGTGTTAAAATGCCTTTACACCCGTCTTATCGCAGGAGGGCAGGGAGATTGCAACACAATTTAGTAATGTGTTTACGGCCAGAAAGTCTGGTGGACTTTCTGGCCGTGAACCAATGTCGGAGCCATCTTGCCACGTTTCCAGTTGTAGTGCGCCACCACTTTTTACAGTATAAGCTCGAAGGCGACCGTATCAAACGCTTTTTGAAAGACAAGATAAATACGGTCGGCAGCTTTGCTTAGTCGTATACCTCGATGACCTTCTTGAAACTGTCAAGGCGATAGATCAGGGAGCTTAGTTTGTTTCTGAAGCCGTGTTGGGTGTCCTTAATGAGGTGGTTTCTTTCAAGGTGTCATATTATTACTTGTTTTATCAATCAATCCAAGTTTTTGCCGAGCACAGATGTGAGACTGATTGGTCTGTAGTTCCCTGGCTTTTACCTACTACCCTTCTTGAATATCGCTGTCACGTTTCCTGTTAGCAAACGTCACCGCGATATTCATCTTGGATAATTCCAGTCCTCGTAAACAAGTTACTCTGTCAGTGGACTGTTGATGATTCCATCAGAGGTTCCGTAGCATTACCGGGTGAGATTAGATTAGAGTGTCAAGGCTTTCTAGTGCACTGGAGTCAATGTTCTTCTGGCACCGAACAATTCTCGAGTGGAGATCGTCAAGTCCGGTACATTTGTGAATGTTTAATTGCTGAGTTTTTCCTGCACTGTGTTAACAGCACAAAAAGGCTAAGTTGTGTGAGTGTGAGCGTATGAGGGTGTGAGGTGCGCCTTGCCGTCGGCCACCCCCCTTCCTGGGGGATGCGGCCTAGTGTCTATCTGTGTTAACAAGAAAACAAATATTTTCCATCGGTTTCCCATCTCCAGGCAGTTGGACTTTTGAGATACTATTCATATTAACATATGAGCAGATGCTTTCACTGTATTCGTTGAGTAAGTTAGACACGTCTGCATTGGATGATTTTAGATCACCTGCACTAACAACTCGTCTCTCTATCAAAGATGCGTATAACCCATTTGGATTGCATTTGGCCTTTCTATCAACATTTTTTTCTCTTAGCGCTTCTGACCCTCTCTTCACTTTTCTACGAGCTCGCTCGAGCGTTAGTTCTGATTCTTGTTTGGGATTAGTACTGTGAACTTCATACAACATCCGTTGTCAAGCAAGTGTTTTTTTTATCTGCACATTCAGACACGAGAGATGGTTGCTCTGTACTTTATTTACCTGGTTATATCGCATGTTCGCTTGCACCACCCCATCACTAACACACGCAGAATTCTTCTGCGGTCCTGTCACCGAATTGGTACCCGAAGTCAATGTTAACAACTTCGTTTTGCAAACAGTCAAAATTGGCCTTCCGAAAATTGTAGGTATACCTTGCTGGGTAATTTGGAAATCAAAGGTAGGGTGATAACTTACTTTTTTCTTCATCTGTTACCTATTTCACTAGATACTCTTCAGTCGATCAAACAAGGTCTAAAATGTTAGGCATTCGAGTGGGTTCTTCCACGTACCTACTGTTTTATGTTATCATTGACGAGTCACGGCCACCACAACAGACACAAGGCTGAATCCCTCAGGAGAAAGGGTGACCGATTGCAAGATGAACCTCACACTCCTTTTAATGCACTCACACGTGCCTAAACAGTCGTTTCGCGTAAAAGGGGTTATTAAACTAAGCCGGACTAAATGAGACAAACATGCGGCGCTTGGTAATCATGACTACTTACAAGAGCCTGCAGGGCCCCTCCCACATTTCAACAGCGAGACAAGTGGTCCCACGGTCACCACAACGGTAGAGAGTATACAAAAAGAAAGAAGCGCTGTCTTTACCGATCTAATGCGAAATGGACATCAACAGGCTAGTCCACTAGAGTAGATCAAATTGGAGTGACTGGATTCACTACTACGTGGAGTCAATATCATTGCAGTACAAGTACGACTGTCGAAGGTATGCACAGGTGCCAAAAGTCGTACAGTAATTCCCTAAGTGCTGAGGTTGTATGGTCCCAGCACTTCCTGGGTGGCAGCAAGGAGCGTTCTCACTCGACATGCTCCACTTCAGAGTACCAAGGATTCGCAGTCGTCCTCAAGGTGCTGGGGGCAATCGCACCCCAACACCCGCCAAAAGGAAGACGAGGAAAAGACAAAAAACGACGACCCATGCATGAGATCTACAATCAGTGAATGGAATCTAACGCATGAGAACGGCAATAATAGAAAATATATAAAAGAGGAATTGTAGAAAAATTAGCAATTGGCGGTTATTAGCCATCTAAAGTGAGATAATTTCTGCCCGGTGGGTAACGACTATTAGGATAGCGGTCAAGAGGGAGAAGAAGATACGGTAAGTTACACAAAATGTGAAATAAAGAAATGATGCAAATGAGGTAAATAATATCCAAGTACATTCAGGATGGTGAAGAGAAGGAGAGATAGTGAAGGATGAAGAAGAGGGAAGTTCGAAGAGAAACAAGGGAGGCAGTGACTCCATGCGGCCCATGAACCTAACAGATGCTTAGGGAGGGCTCAGAGTCCACTAACCGGAGCAGAAACAGAAGAAGCGGGCTGGGAAGCCTCTTCGACCGGTCCACCGGCCTATCAAGATAGCAAAACATCGGGTAGCGACAGGACGGAATTCATCTATTCTGGAAGTGTTGTTATTACTACCTCATAAGCTAATCAAAAATGTTTGACCACATACCAGAGCCCTATTCTTTGACGCAACGATCACATGGTAGCCTGCCAAAATTTGATTCTTGAACTTACTACATACAATGACCCTGACATCCAACTTTGTCAGTTTGTAGCGATTTTTAGTTTATTGTTTTCCATCTTGCATGATCGATCCTATATTTTGATAGTAAACTTTGAGGAAGAATTCTTGATGTAGCCAACTACCAACTTTACAGAATCATTTATAGTCTCATGAATAAAATAGAATAATCCTAATTAACCATCAGAAAAAATTGGAACGTACAGAGTTTGTTTCACTGGTGAGAGGGAAGTGAAATCTTGCAGCCATGCTGGGCACATCACACGAAGCCTTCCTTGCTTTGATCCGGAATTCGACTTCACTTAATCGCACTTTCATCCACATTCTAAACCCACCCATCCAAACCCGTCAACTTACACCGGCATTATTCTTTGGCCCTCAACGTTATTTCCCAACATCCACACCGTATTGGTCTTCCTCGTCCTCATACCTCCCACTCCCGTAAATCATCACCAACTTCACACTCTCTTATCTCCTATCATGGTTGAAGAAGTGGTCAGCATCATTTTAATTTCATATGTCCAGATTCACAACTTCCCTCTCCCTCCTAGAATAATATACTCCTTCCCTTCCACATCATCCCCACATCCTCGTCACTCACGTCCTGGTTGAGGAGGTCGTCAGCATCATCGCTAAAGTCACTGAGCTCGTCGATGTCTTCTAGTAAGTCCCTGCCGACAGAGCCAGCCTCCCCACCCGTGGCCGGGCCCCCGCCAACACTGCTACCAGAGTCGGCTAGCGCCCCCCCAGTGGGGGAGTCACCGGGGGGCAGGGGCTGCTGCTGGGGCTTGGCAGGCGGCAGTTGCGGAGGCGGCTTGCTCATTTGTGCCTGGGTATCATAGAATACATTGGATTACAGTTATTAAATTAGAGTGACAGGGATAAGATTGCAGTGATTAGAGTTAATAACAAATTCATGAATAACAAATTTCATATAGACTTGGGGTGTGAGAGCAGAGGAGAGAAGAAGGTTGAATGTTTTCAAGATGAAATGTTTGAGGAGCATGGGTGGAGTAACGCTGAGAGACAGGTTCAGTAACGATGTAGTTCGAATTAGAACAAGGATGGTGCAGAAGTTGGAGAACAGAGTGGATTCGCGTGTTCTGAGATGGTTCGGGCACATGGAGAGGATGGATGAAGGAAGATTGGTAAAAAGGGTGATGAATGGGGAGGCAAGTGGTCGCAGAACTAGAGGAGTCACAAAGAACTAGAGATCCAAAGAGGCAATCTCTGCCCATCCTTCAATTTGCATTGATTTGAACCTCCTGGAGTCCCCACAGGGGGGACTCCCGTGTGTGACTCTCTCCAGTCACACAGGCCCCAATAAGGCTTTTGTGTGCTGCAGAGCATCCCCTTGGTCGTGTAACCATCGTGGGATCTCATCTCTCCCCCCCACCCTGATGTTGAACGGGTGGGGAGCAGTGTAGCGGGAGGCCTTTAAATAGGCTGTCCCTGCCCAACCAGAGACCGGTATATTAGGGCAGGGCTCTCTCCTGCCGCACTGCGCTGGCGCTTGGTTCACTGTATCGTGGGGCGATACAGCTTAGCCTCTCTCACCACGGGCAAGTGGCCAGCTACTCTCGCGTCGGCCTATTGCCTGACCCATTCTGTCTGATGTGTTGTTGTGTGGGGCTAGTTTTGGATGCTGACTTTACTGGGGTAGCACAGGGGGTTCCCCGTTTGACCCGCGTGCGCTGCACGGGGGTTGCGTTTCCCTTGGTCATTGCTTCCGGGGCTTTACCATCTCCGCAGCCGGGTTTGAGATGCCAGTGGGGCGTTGGGGGCTGCTATTAGTGCAGATCCCGCCAGCTGCCCCCCCGCCCCTTTGGCTCTCCAGTCTGTCCTAAATGCCTTTGCTATTATCACTGATAGTCAAGTTCAGGGAGGATACGGTAAAGCCTACGCTTGAAAGTCTCCACTGATTCGCTCGCAGTCACTGCCGGCGGAAGTCTATTCCAGACGTTGATGATTTTGTAGGTCATCAGGTCACCGCAGGCTCGGATGTTGAATCTCTTTGGTTGGAGTTTCAGCCCGTGATTCCTGGTGGGGTGGTCATTTAGCGTGAAGAGGTTTCTGTACTCTACGTTATTGAAGCCATCCATGATTTTAAAGGTTTTAATTAGCTGTCTTCGAAGCCTACGCTTTGCGAGGGTGAAGAGACCCAGTTCCCTTAGTCTTCTCTGATACCCCATGTGTCTGACAGATGATCATCTTCGTTATCCTAGCCTGTACCCTTTCCAGTCTCTTGATGTCTTGAATCAGGGTGGGGGAGCAGAATTGGACGGCATACTCCAATAGTGGTCTGACTGAGGTATTGTACAGGGTTAGGATTATCTTCTTGTCCCTGTACCTGATGAAATGCCTTCCAATGTATCCAAGGACATTGTTGGCTCTTTTCTCGACTTCAGCGCACTGCCTCGAGAATTTCAGGTCAGCGCTGATGTACAGTCCTAGATCTTTTTCTAGGTTGGTGGTCGGGATCTGGCTGTCCAGTTGGGAGTAGTTCGCCGATCCGTTTGTTCTGCCGATGTGCCATGCCTCGGACCATTCCCCGATTCTGTCAAGATCCTGCTGCAGGTACTCGACAGCTGTGGGGTTTGCGGCGTTCGCTCCTAGTTTGGTGTCGTCAGCAAATTTTGATATTTTGCTGACGAGGCCTGCGTCTAGGTCATTTATGTAAATGAGGAACAGGAGTGGGCCTCGGACTGATCCTTGGGGGACCCCGCTTCTAACCGGGGCCCACGGTGAGCTTTCACCGTTGATCACCACTCTCTGCCTTCTATCTGAGAGCCAGTGCTCTATCCATTCCCAGATTCTTCCCACAACTCCAAAAGCTCTCAGCTTGGTGAGGAGTCTCTTGTGAGGGACCTTATCGAATGCCTTCTTGAAGTCAAGGTACAGGATATCGATAGCTCTCGAGTCGTCGTAGATGGAGATCATGTGGTGGAAGAATTCCAACAGGTTGGTCAGGCATGATCTCTTACATCGAAATCCGTGCTGACTGTTCCCTAGGAGATTGTTCGTCTCCAGATGGTTGACGATTTGGTCTGCAATAATGGACTCCAACATTTTGCCCATGACTGATGTGAGGCTGATTGGCCTGTATTTTCCCGGGAGATTTTTGGGCCCCTTCTTGTGGATAGGGGTAACGTTGTCTATCTTCATGTCCTCAGGAACCGCCCCCTCTTCCAGTGATTGGTTAAATACCACCAGGAGATGGGGGGCAATTTCGTCCGAGACAGCCTTTATTACTCTCGGGAGGAACCCGTCGGAGCCTGCAGATTTGTTCGCCTTCAGTTTTAGAAGACCGAATTTTGGGTGGATGGATGGTGAGAAGCAGTCGTTAGGAAGAAGATACATGAATGTGGAAGTAGCGAGAGAGCGTGCAATCAACAGGCGTGAGTGGAGAATGGTTGTGGATGGTTGCTTTTGACGCTGCTCTGATGTGCTTTGCCGCTCTTGGCATCCCGTTGTCTGGATGGTCGTGGGTGGGGGGGGAGGGGGGCGGACAATATTGACGCGAGGGGGGGGGGGAAACCAACGGATCCTCTGAACGCACTCGAGCCCCAGAGTGTGTGTTGCGGGGTTACCGGCCGCGCCCTTTAGCACAAAAGAGCTAGTTGTGTAAGTGTGAGCGTATGGGGGTGTGAGGTGCGCCTTGCCGTCGGCCACCCCCCTTTCTGGGGGATGCGGCCCAGTGTGTGTGTACCTGCAATATAGCAGTGATTAGAGATAGTAGCACATGCCTGAATAATACAGATAAGATTACGTTTGAGTGATTTGATTTGAGCCTCATTTCCACCGGAGCCTCAACGTGAGTCATAAAAAGCTCCTCCGTAGGGCGCGAATGTCATCGATTCAGGTAAGTTCGCACGGCCTCGCGTGCGAAAAGCTTATTCTTGTCATGGTGAAATCCAAGTTCATATTTCAATTGTGGCATATTCGCGTACTAACGCGGACAAGAGAGTAAAGAGTTAATGCGTATCTTCGTAAAATGTGTTGTTATTTCTGTGCGTAATGGGGTGGAGAGACCACCTCATTTGCACAGGTTTTTGGGGTTTAGACAGCTTCGTATAGTCCGGTGTGTTTTCCGAAAGCGATAAGCCGTTTACGGTTGACTGGGTCCGTCAGTAAGCTTTGTAGGTTGCACGGGAGATTTAGGAACGCTCGTCGGGCTGCCGCGAGTGCGTTGCAATCCATCAGTAAGTGTTTCACGCTGATAGCCACTTGGTGGCAACAGGGGCAAGGTGGCGCGTTTGGTCCCATGTTGACATCCATCAGGTGGTTGTGAGTTATCCACCTGTGTCCCGTGCACAAGCGGTTGATAAACACTTGGTCTTTTTTGTTGGTGAACTTTGTTTCCCATTCTTCGACTGAGGGTTGGACTGAAAGCATTTTTTGTCCACTCTGTTGCCACATTTCATCCCATCGGGATGTTATATGGGAGTTGATGATAGGGAACCAGTCCCGGTAATGTATTGCGAAAAATTGTTCTTGGTGAGTTGATGCCAGTTTAGCAAGCGAGTCCGCAAGTTTGTTTCCTCTTATTCCCGCGTGTCCGGGGATCCAGCAGAATTCAACTGCCTGACCCGTCTCGGACATCACAATAAGATCATGCTGAATTTTACGTAGAACGGCATGTTCGTAGTGCAGTGTTTTAAGCTGGGTGAGGACACTCAGATTGTCTTAGGCTAGTTCGAGTGCGTGGAGCTCCGCAGAGAACACGGAGGCCTCTTGTGGGAGGGTGGCCGAGAGTTGGGTGTCCCCGCACACAACGGCGGTTCCCACTCCGTCCGCGGTTTTGGAGCCGTCAGTGTATATGTGGCGGTTCTCTAACAATTCTTCCTCGAGTAGTCTTAGGAATTCCTGCCGGTACGCGTTGGTTGGAGTAGTTGCTTTAGGGTAGATTTGCAGGTCCAGGTTGACCGGTGGTGGG
>SDVV010032389.1:0-11430 GCA_016164225.1 Gammarus roeselii
TATATTTGATTTACGAAGAAACATTTACATCGTTTTTGAATATTAGAGTCGCTTGCAGTAAACCATGCTCATTTTCAATGCGTATCTAGGTGGACAATGGGACGAGTTTAAGATTATAATTTATTTATTTTATTTTAATACGAGCTTATAGGGATTATTTACATTGTATGAACATTTACAGGATAGAACCTGTTGATGTGGACGTACTTTCTTCATTCACTCTACTACATACGTCAATGACGGTCTCATCCGGCTTACGTCTCTTACATGTATAATCCATGTTTACATCGATATCATTAGCCAAGGTACATCGCTTTCTCATTTTAGTGACGGTAGGTTTATTTTCAATCGATTTTTTGGGGATGTT
Organism: Gammarus roeselii; assembly: GCA_016164225.1. Taxonomy (NCBI): domain Eukaryota; kingdom Metazoa; phylum Arthropoda; class Malacostraca; order Amphipoda; family Gammaridae; genus Gammarus; species Gammarus roeselii. Next base: position 368 of record SDVV010032389.1, read on the forward strand.
AGAATGGCCATAGGCAAGAGTTGTGCCCGCGTCAATATAGTAGCGTTTGTTTCCAAATTTGATGAGGCAGTTTTTATTAGTGCGTGCAGTTTGAAGCTGGCATGCTTACGCACGACGGTTGTGCATGGTTTCGAAGTGTGTGTAGGTTTACTGGTTATGGATGTCTTTGTATTGTTCATGTTTGATTCCGGCTTGTGTCTGGTAATTGACACTTTTAGCAGCCGATTTTGTTGCGTCGGACTCGAGCAACATGCTGTAACACTTGGGTTGTGAGCTAATGATCTCACTCGGGTAGTCATCACCTGTATCACTTTTCAGTAGTCCCAGCTGTCTTTTCTTCGATTCATCGACCAAGGTATGATTTTTGGGGTAGTTGGAGAAGTCCATGTGTTCAGCCAGGGGAGCTTGCCGCATTCCCGCTTCAATGTCGGCCACGCCTTTGAACTGGAGCAGCAAGGAGTCAGTGTCCGAGTAGATGAGCGAGACGTTGTCACCGTAGCGTGGCTTCAGTGTTGTCATAGAAGAAGCTGTATACTTTAGCTTTAGCTTTTTCAAGCACAATGAATCCCACTTGCATTGGATGTATCATTCGGATTTTTTTTTTGCTTGAGGATCAAGATGACTGTTTCGGGACCGATGGCGTAGTAGTTTTTTAGGAGGGGGTTAGCGACGTGTTTTCGGAACTCGTTGGGGTGCACACGACCTTTGCGTCTAGATTTCTGTTCAGCGGATCGCAAAGGGATTTACCGTGTGTACTATTTGAGAGCAGTTTATACAGGGACTTTTCAAAGGAAATTGTAGACTCCTGACGTTCCTGAATATTTTTCATGATGAACGATTTAAAGATGGGCTCCTGCTTGATACGAAAAATTCGACGAACTTTAGTGACTTCCAGTCCTAGCCTGAAAAAGACTTGAATAAGTTCCAGGGCCACGAGGTAGTCAGTTTGAGATAGATGACTAGCAGCTAGCTTACGATCTGCTCGTTTGCAGTTTTTGAGATGTTCCGAGCTAGCCAAGAGAACTTTTTTGAAGGGCGAAACATCTTCCAAGGTGACCTCTTTGTGATGTTGCAGTAGTGGTAGCTCATCTGTTTTTCATGCAACTTCATCGCTGACTTGGGCATCAACGCAGACAATGTACGTATACGCGCCAGAACAGTCTGTGTTTACCAAGTCGAATGCTTGAATTTCTTCCGGTGTGAGCTCGAGGATTTCGCCAATGACGAGGAGTTCTCTCAAGCATCCACCATAAAGACTGTTAAAGTCCCACATTGCTGCTGAAGACACGGGTAATGCAGGGTCATTGTCTTTGCATCGGGGATCGTTTATCTTGGTAAGACTTTTCGTCAACGTCACAAATCCGCCTCGTGCATTTTTGACAATCAAGTGCAGGAGATCGATATCTTTGACCAGCGACAGTTTCATCTTTCCTTCGTAGAGAGCGGCTTGCATTGCAAAGCCAGGGACGCTCACAAAATGGACGGGATCGAGGGTGAAGTCACGTGTCATATTCTCCCTAAACTTCTGGAAGACTTTGGCCAGCTGCAGCGTGTCGATGAGCAAGTATATGATCATGTAATCACGCAAAGTCTTAGAGTTCGCTTCAAGCCACATTTCGAGCATTTCAGCATAATCAGAGTCCGATATTCCTTTGCCTCGAAGCTGACTGTAGAAGGCTTGTTGCGACGGGATGTCATTTTGGTCCAGTTCAGATTCCGATGTGGTGGCTTCGTAGCAGAAATGTCCTTTACGAGCGACGAAGTCTAAAACCTTGTCACTGTAACTGAGACTTGTGAGATGGGATTTGAGGAGCGGCATGTCATGGCCACTATCTTAGAGATATTTGGCAAGACTGTCTAAACTTGAGTTGAGGAACGAGAACGAGTCGATGAACTTGACACCGTACTTGCTCGTGTCATCGTTCAAGGAGACAGAGATGCTGAACATTTTGTCTGATTGTTAGGGCAAAACGTTTATGTTGGAAAAGTTATTGCCGTCCAATCCACACAAAATGAAGCGCATATCGTATGCCGATGCATTGTGAGCAATACATGGCATGAACCTGAGTTTCTCCGTTATTCTGAAATTGCAATTAAGGGTTAATGCGGCCAAGTAATTTCCTGTTATGACTTCGTTATTGGGTCCGAAGAACCACTCGATGAAATGGTTATGATGACGTACTAGTTTTTTGCCATTTTCTTCAAATGCGTCCGCAGCTTTCACATGTTTTCCTTTCGAAATATTTTTTACGTCGGGTTTGGTGAGAACGGCGATGGGGATCAATGGTAAAGTTGACATGTATTAATTATAATCCAGCAACATATTCTTGACAAGATGTGTCTCCATCTCCCCAAAGGGAACTGTAGTCGAATCGACTATTTGTGCTTTACAATTTCCCCGTCTTTATCCACAAGAGTATAACTGTACATCCACAACTTGTGTATGTTGACTGCATGTTTTCCCTCTTGGGTTAGCTCCAGCACAGATTCACAGTCATAATAACATACAACAGGGGGTTTCATTGTTGCATACATGGCTGAGAATTGGTATATTTCGCATTCTTTATGCATACTGATATTTTGCAACCCTGCAGTGGACGAACACAATTTTATGTGTCCAGCTTTTTTGGTCTCGTGCATGCCTTGCATGCAGAACAGACAAAAAAATGTACTGCTACATCTCGCATTTCTAAATGTACGCATAAATGTAGTGAAACATGGAATAAGTGCGATAAGATTAGCATCTAAGATTTGCACAAGGTGGATCATGCGCTGTCCTCTAAACTGCCTCTGTATACACTGACCAAACCATAACCTTCCTTCTCTTTTGTGAGCTGACATAGTTTAATATTAACATCACAACCTCTTTCTATGTTTGGTAAATCTTCTTAAGTCACAGGTGTGTTCAAGGGAAAATTTGGGAAGGTGATATATGTGTTTTTGTAAGGTCGATATGTACGCTCCGCTTGTCGTTTGAAATTTGAGAGATTTGTTTCCTGCTTCAAGTGGAAATGGGCAATCATGCTTGTCAGTACACAATTGTTGTTTTTTGTCTTGATTTGACAATATGGTGCCTGACTGGACAATTTCTGCTCCAAGGAACATAGTTGCCCAATTTGTTTGTTCCTTTAGCCCCTGTCTTGTAGAATTTCAGCGCAACAGCGGTTACTGTATCATGCTCCAGCCACTACCTTGATGCTCCTGTATTTCTAAATTATTTTGTAAATCTACCCCAAGATCCTCAATCAATTCACTCAAATCCACTGTTTTTGTTAGCTGGATCGTTTTTGTGTTTAATACCCAGTCCTTGTCATCTATAGATGCATCCTCCATTGTTTTCCCCACTTCAACCTCCACGGTGCATTGGAGTATTTGGAATGTTCCTAATTTAGTTTCAATGTGTTTCACTAATTCCCTGCATCCTAATTTTATCATGGAAGATATGTTGACGTGTTCAGTGTATGTTATAAAACACGATGTTACGAAATGATGGTCTAAAATACCTACAGAAGCTGGTGGTTGAAATATAGCCTCACCCAATTGAATCGAATCATCCACAGCGTCATTTGAATGTGGTTCCGGATCGACAGTAGACGGTGACTGAATCGAGGAGGGGTCATCAGTAGATGGCCCAACAGGACATGATGCCAACGCATCAGTGGACGACTCAACAAGAGACAGCGCCTAGTCATCAGTAGGCTGAACAACGAATGGATCCAATCCATCAGTAGCCTGAACTCCGGGTGCATCTCGGGTAGTAGGCTGATCTCAGCGTTGTTCCGAAGACGGAGCAGTAGGCTGATCTCAGCGTTGTCGCGCAGCAGTAGGCTGATCTTCGCGTTGTTCCGAACCATCAGTAGGCTGATCTCCGGGTTGTTCCGGAACGGGGACACCACCACCAGGTTTGCGTGCTTGCGGTAGAGTTGGCGTTAGGGCTTGCGCAATCTATCACCTTTTTGCTTGCAGGTCTCTTTTGGGGGTTGAATTATCATTAAACTAGCTGTCGGTTCAGTATTCACCTCAATTTGTTGACCGTTTACTCCTCGAGTCTCCAACAATGACGTATCTTCCATCACCATATCGTCTTGATTTATCCTGCATGAGTAAAAAAAAACTAACAAAACAATTCAAAAATAGACTATCAAGGTAACAGAAAGTCATCTCCGCACAAAAACAAATGATAGACATGTTAGAACCAACGATGCTTACATCGCGAGTGAAAATATGACCGACACCAACAAGATCAACCCTGTAAGTCATACATGAACTGCGGTCTTCACCGATTTATACAACAGTGTACGATAACTTGGAATAAAAAATATGTATCATCCCCCAGATCCCCCCGCTACGCTGCCAGATGCACGAACCAAAAAAACAAATCAAAACAAAACCTGTACGGCACTGAAATCACCGTGCCTTGTGGGGAGGAAAGGGGTGGGTGGGTGTAGGAGTCCTATAAAACTGACCCTGATGAGTGGATGGACATACCCCTCACTCGTCGCTTCGTCTGTACCTCCTCCGCCTTGGCCTGCACATAGCATGCCTTCCGCCTCGGCCAGCACATAGCCTGCCTTCCGCCGCCTACCTTCGTGTACCCGCCTTTCGGCTCGTTCCGACCCCGTGATCCATCTCGACTGCTTGAACCACCTAATCATCATGGAGGTGTTTAGAATGGAGAACTTGATTGTTACATACAATCGCAACCTTAAACGTTTCTCATTCGACGAGGGTGATAATTTCGTCTCGTCGACCGTTACTACATTCAAAATAATCTTAAACATTTTGAAGATGAAACTGGATTCTTCTATTCCTATTCGTCAGGAGACCAGCTTTGTAGATTTACTGTGTAATCAAGAGAGGTGTTCTGTGATGTTTTTAAACTCAAAGTCGACTTGTCACAGATCTAAAATTCTTCTTCGCCCAGACTTCATTGCGAGTTTCCATTCGAACAAATTCATGATCCTGGATATGATACAAGATCCATCACACTCTACCTCCGAGTTTCGTGGATTTAAACGCTAATTGGAACGAGCCGAAAATGATTCACGACCTGAAGCTAAATATGAAATGGTAGATTCCTCAACCAATACCTTCTACTCCGGTGCTCAACAACACAATCAAGATGTCGAGCACCATTCTATTTATGCAGTAAGCAGCTATAACCCTCCCCAAGATCATGACAACAATGCTAGAATAATTGATGTTCCAGACAAATCCTACATTGGAAGGTCAGAATACTCCTTTGGGTCATTCCCCACAGCTTCTCGAGACATAAGAGAAACTCCGAATCTTTCTTTATTTATGTTAATTATCCACGCAATGTAATAGGAATGAAGAACTGTAATAAATGTAATAATTTATTCAATAAATATATTTAAAAAAATCTTTTGAATATACCGACCTTTGCAATGCATCATGCCCGACTTGGTACAAGTCAGTTTGTGTAGTCGAAGTCTGCTGCTGGTTATTTCTATGGAATGTAGACTGCTGGTGGTAGTTAGGGTAATAAGATTCATGGGACGTTGCTATAACCGGTGTGTTTGGGGGACATCCATAACACGTGCTTCTCCAAAAAGGAAACCATGGTGGATGGGGGTGCCATGACGGGTAGCTATAATGCGAGAAAGGGGCCCAAGACGGGTACCCATAGCAAGGTTGTTGGGGAAGATAATCGTTCCGAAGCTGCCTTTGACACACATGAAACTGGCATTGCTGATGATTCATCTGGAAGTGTTGCGGACAGCATATATCCTGATGTAACGCTTGCGGGTATTGGTAAAACGTATTTGACCCGTTAAATGAAGAATACGCAGCAATGCCCAGACTGAAAACGGAGGATAAAAATAAAGTTTTTTAAAAGATTGTTTATCGTTTAAAAAAAATCACCAACAAAAAAACTATTGGCAATTATCGATCATAAACATAGGTTAGGTTATTGTTTTTGGTATACATCAGCGTTACAACGAGGAAGGGTTGGGGTGGAAGCTCTAATCTGTAACCCAATCTGATCTTCGAAAAATACTAACGTTGGATCCATCGTATGATCAAGATTATTATTTTCATCCCGGAATACGTCAGACACATCCAATCTATCCCCTTTTATTGTTAAAGGATGCTCAAAGACGCTGTTCAAGATATCATTCATGATGTAGCTATCATTCATAATGTGTTCTATCTCACGTTGACTGATGTCTAACGACAGATTATGTGGAATTGATGATTAAGGCGGGTAGATGACATCGTCTCCATACTCTACATCTTCTTCTTCTACATAAAATCCGTCAGGAATAGGTTCAAAGCCACTCAAATCGAACATCGAAAGCTGTGCCAAATCCCCATGTTGAAATATACCGCAATCGAAAATATCGCCGGGTTGATGAATGTCGAGTGTAGAATACCATTCTTCGCGTGAGTAAACCCTATCTTCAAGTTCCGACATTGTTGAAGAGTCCCCATTGCCTTCATCATGAATAGGGTATTTTTCGGTATTCTGAGTTATCTGAGGGGGATATTGACTTAAAAATATAATACTATCATGATTTTGTTCTAAATAATTAGCCCAGGCGTTTACAAGTGCATTTCGTAGTGCCAGGTTCTCTGGGTCGCTAATGGATCCCATTAGGTTCAAGGTTTCACGAAAGTTTACATATTCTGCTAGAGTCCCCTCTGGGCAAAACGGACCCCATGAATGATCATAGCAGGCTAATAAAAATTGGGCTGGGGTCGCATGTGGAGGAATCTGTGACTAAAGAAATCTGCCCTCTCATCCTCCAGCCGTATTCTGAGACATCATAAGCGATGCCCCAAACAATCTCCTGAAATTCAATCTTTATTAAATGTTCGAGGGATACCCTATCTTGAAACAGGGACGTGTCGTATTTAGTGACTCAAGTGGGAATAAAAGAGAACCTTCTCTTCTTAGCCAGCGGTGCAGCTGCTTTGCCCCTTGCGGTCACACAAGGAGGCGTACCTCCCTGGAAAGAGGGGGGAAATGGGGTTTACAAGTGTTTACAAGTGTTTACAAGTGTAGGAAGACAACAACAGGCCTCTTGGCCCAAACTAGGTTGACTTTTGGTAGCAGGAGTGTTAGTTCTGGAGTAGAACGTCTAAGAGGCCCATTGGCCCGTACTAGGTTGCCTTTTGGTAGCATGAGGATTAGTTTGGAAGTCGAACGTCTAAGAGAGCTTCATGTGCCATTTCTAATTTCTTTATAACAATAGGAAATGGAACGGTTTAGCTATTTATCGGTGATTTATGTAGAACTTATCGAGCCGCGACTTAAACGTTTGGATTGTATTGCTGTTTACAACCTCCACTGGAAGTTTGTTCCATTTTTCGACAACTCTATACGTGAAGAAATTGTGCGTGATGTCGAGTGAGAAACGTTTCCCAACGATTTTGTATCCATTGTTCCTGGTCACTCCGTTTGTATCTAGAGTGAAAAAGCTCGCTCGGTCGACGTTTTCCTTACCCTTCATGATCTTCCACACTTCTATCATGTCGCCTCTGACTCGACGTTTCTCTAGCGAGTAAAGATTGAGTTCACGAAGCCTGTCTTCGTACGATTTGTTCCGCAGCGAGGGGATGAGTTTGGTAGCTCTACGCTGAACCTTCTCAAGTTTAATAACGTCTTTTCTAAGGAATGGAGACCAGAATTGAACGGCACACTCGAGATGCGGTCTAACAAATGTATTAAATAACTTGAGCATACTGTGCTGGTTTTTGTAAGAGATAGTGCGGGATATCATACGTAGTATTTTGTTGCCTTTCATGGCAGCATCGTTACATTGCTTGCTGCTTTTTAAGTCGTTACTAATGATGACACCTAAATCTCTCTCTTCGGTGACGGGAATGATTTTTTTTCCAGACATTGAATATTCGTGTTTGGGGTTATGAAGACCTATGTGCATAACTTTGCATTTGTCGACATTAAATTTCATTTGCCACTTTTCTGACCAATCAACAATTTTGTTCAAGTCTAGTTGGATTTGCTGTCACTCTAGTTCAGTTTGCACTTTTCCTCCGATCTTAGTATCGTCTGCAAACTTGCTAATGTTTGAGAGTACGTTGCTATCGCGATCGTTAATGAATATTATAAAGAGAACTGGCCCTTACACGGATCCTTGGGGCACGCCACTTGGTACGTTACCCCAGGGGGAGGAAGATCCGTTTAGTACAACTCGCTGCCATCTGTCCGTAAGCCAGCATTTCATCCAGCTGTTAAACTCGCCTCGAATAACGATGCTGTGCAACTTACTAATTAGGCTCCTATGGGGGACTTTATCAAAGGCCTTTTGAAAGTCAAGGTAAATGATATCGATTGGAGATATTGTATCGTGGATTTCGATTATATTTCTGAAAAAGAGTAGCAGATTTGTAAGACAGGAACGGTTGTGTCTAAAGCCATGCTGGGAGTCGCCAATCAATTTGTTCGATTCCAGGAACTCTGTAATTTTATCCGTTATCAAACTTTCCATCAACTTGCCAATGACTGAGGTGAGACTAATTGGACGGTAGTTGCCGGGACACTTTTTGTCCCCTTCTTTAAAAATTGGGGTAACATTAGCCTCTTTCCATTTAGAGAGGTAGGTGCCATTTGTGAATGATTGGGTGAAAATGTTTGATAAATGTTCGGTGATTTCGTTTCTAGTCTCTTTTAGAATTCTAGGATGAATCTGGTCTGGACCTGGAGATTTGATGACTTTCAATTTATCTATATATTTAATAGCTTCGGCGGGGGGAAAATTCACTGTGGTGAAGGATTCAATGTATTTTGCCGCTATGATATCCTCAGGATTAAGAATATCCTGATTCTCTAACGTAAAAACAAAGCAAAAGTATTCGTTAAGTAGAACACTCATTTTGGTGTCGTCCGTTTCTAGCTCACCAACATCGTTCTCGAGAGGACATATTACAGATGTTACATTTTTTTTGCTCGATATATAACTAACAAATTGTTTCGGATTAGTTTTAGCATTTGCAGCAATTTTATTTTCATAATCTTTCTTCTTACGTTTAAGGACCCTCTTTAGATCTCGTCTGCTAATTTTATATTCATCTTCTGCTACGTCGTCCTGTGGATGTCTCTGCTTAGCCGAATGCTTTACTTTCTTATGTGAATGAAGGCGCTGCAATTCTCCTTTGCAGTACTTGGGCTGATAGGCTGTTGTTCGCCTGTTTTTGCGCGGAATATGCTCATGTTCGATATTTTTTAGCGCAGCAAAGAAATAGTCAAGCGATTGATCGACATCTTGTCCGAGGGTTATATTTGCTGACGTTATTGACTCTCTTAAGCCATCAAAATTAGCCAATCTGAAGTTAGGGACGTTTTTGCAGTTTGTTGATGTTTTCAACTCGAGCTCTATCAAAAAACGCATACAGTTGTGGTCACTAGTTCCGAGCGGCTCGCCTACTTCGACGTTCGTGACATGAGAGTCGCTTGCACTAAATAGGAGATCAAGAATGTTGCTACCTCTTGTGGGTGTCTTCACGATTTGGGTCATGAACTTATCGTCTGCAAAATCAATCAGGCGTTGGCCGATGGCAGAACATTCGTCTGTTTCCCAATCAATGTCGGGGATATTGAAGTCGCCAAGCACAATACTGTGTTGTGTTGTGACAACATCGACGAGGGTGTTGTAAAGATCGATATCATCTGCAGCCTTGCTTTTAGGGGGGCGATAGACGAGAGTGATTTGACATTTTATGTGTTTACCGACTACTTGGATTGATACGATGTCGTGCCTGTTGTTTAGAATGGTGACTTCTAATATATGCAGAGTGTTTTTCACGAGAAACAGCACTCCTCCGCCCTCTCGGCATTGTCTGTCTTTGTGAAATAGTGAGTAACCGGGAAGAGTAAATTCGCCTAAATAATGTTTGGTGCTCAATTTCATCCACGATTCTGTGATTGCTATTATGTCGATACTTTCATTCATTGCATGGATACCTAGTTCTTCGATTTTGTCTCTGAGACTTCTAGCGTTCACGTAATAACATTTGAGAGTACCGTTAGTCACATTGACTTGATTTGCTTGACTTATTTTGCTTCTACTCTGAGGTCTTGTGTCGGAGCCAAGACTTTCGTTTTCGTGGGTTGTACTTGCGAAGCTGCGACTACTGCCTCTAACTCGGGCGGGATTGATAGCAGGAACTTTTTTGCTAGGACCTGTGGAGGTGTTTTGATGGGCACTTGTATTTGTTGTGTATCTCGTGTTGAAACGGGCAGGGGTTGCTGTGTCGTTTCGTCGGGCACTGCTGGCGGAGTTGTTGGAATGATATCGTTTTCGTTTTTTGACTTATTTTCGTTGACAAGTTTAACGCCGATATTTTTGAGGATGTTTTCGATGGTATCAAGTCCATACGTGTTAATGCGGTGGTATCAGCGCTGCCACCGTTAGGTATAGCGGTCATGGTTGCGCCGGTCTCGGATCGGTACCGCTTCATGGCTCGTGCGAGGCATCTGGGGTATCTTCTCAAGTCATTCGTGTGCTCTAGTCGCCCGTCATACAGGACGACACAGTCCTCGTCGGTTACCCGAGGGCCATCGGTTGGACAAAAAAATGGATGAATTAGAAACCATAACATTGTATACTAATAGCTTGTCGAAAAAATATTTACGAATTAAATCACATAAAAGCACATACACAATCAGAATTCCTCTTATAATTGAATAATTATAATATTGCTTATAAATGTGCATATATTCCCACACTGATATCTTATAATCTTATAATTGAACAAATAAAATTTTGCTCAAAAATGTGTAGATATTCCTACACTGATGTCCTGTTATATATCTATTTAACACGTTAAAACCTGCTATAGAACGTACCGGTTAGAATAGACGATGTAGCTGCATCCTCATTAATAACTTGATCGTTCGTGGAAGCGTCATGAAATGTTGAGGGGATGCTTACCTCGGGGCTATCGCGTCGCCTAGTCGTTCCGAGATCCACTCCATCATGAACTGGCGAAGAATAGTAAGGTTATTGTATGTATAAATAATACGGTAATGTTATTGTAAAAAAAAAATGGAAATAATTAACGCTACCAGAATCGTA
>SDVV010032390.1:0-11430 GCA_016164225.1 Gammarus roeselii
AGGCCACCGTGTCAATTGAGTGACTACGACACTCTTTAGTTGAGGCCACCGTGTCAATTGAGTGACTACGACACTCTTTAGTTGAGGCCACCGTGTCAATTGAGTGACTACGACACTCTTTAGTTGAGGCCACCGTGTCAATTGAGTGGCTACGACACTCTTTATTTGAGGCCCACCGTGTCAATTGAGTGGCTACGACACTCTTTAGTTGAGACCCACCGTGTCAATTGAGGGGCTACGACACTCTTCAGTTGAGGCCCACCGTGTCAATTGAGTAGCTACGACACTCTCTAGTTGAGGCCCACCGTGTCAATTGAGTGGCTACGACACTCTTCAGTTGAGGCCCACCATGTCAATTGAGGGGCTACGACATTTCAGTTGAGGCCCACCGTGTCAATTGAGTGGCTACGACACTCTTTAGTTGAGGCTCACCGTGTCAATTGAGTAGCTACGACACTCTTTATTCGAGGCACACCGTGTCAATTGAGTGGCTACAAGGTTTAAAATGCACAAAAAATGACCATCGTGCATGTTATGTGAAAAGACTCAAACCAAACTTAGAGGCATTTAATACCCATTTTTTTATAATACAGCGAGTGCCATGCTTGCCCCTCTGACGCCCCCCCCCCCTCAAAATATTGATTTACAGTTCCCCCAAATGTGTGCTGCAGGTCTACACTGGGATTTGCGGATCTCCTCCCCCACAGATTTTGTGAGTCTCTCGCCCTCCCTCCTCGACGCTGTTGATGAGGCACCCCCACGTAAACACGGCGATATGTCATGACTTCTGGCCGCTCGATTTACGGCGCTCATGCCTCACAACAATTACGGATAATATCACTGCAGCAACCTTGACTTTAGCTGGTGTTCGCCCTCACCACTTAACGAAGTCCTATTACGCACGGAGGCTACGGGCTACGCAGCTCACGAGTTGTGAGGGAGTGCAGTGTTACGCACGGAGGCTACGGGCTACGCAGCTCACGAGTTGTGAGGGCGAGTGCAGTGTTACGCACGGAGGCTACGCAGCTCACGAGTTGTGAGGGCGAGTGCAGTGTTTCGCACGGAGGCTACGCAGCTCACGAGTTGTGAGGGCGGGGGCAGTATGCGCGGCTCGATTTTGTGTAGTTAATTGCTTCGGCACTCATCAAAGTTGCGACCTTGGGGAACGCCCTAAGCTGAGTGCATGTACAATAGCGAAAGAAAATTCGTTGATGAAAAAATATTAAGAGAAATTTTTAATGATCATTTCCCGCTCGACAATTGAACTCATTGGAAATTGAATTGATATTATCAATAAAAAATGATTATCCAGTTTTGATACCGTGAAAAATTCCTAAAAGAAGTTAAATACCACGTAGGAAAAGTCTTGTTAGTTTTTTCGGGCATTGACTAAACACAAACGAATTTCCTTTCGCTACTGTACCTAACGTAATACACCGGTATTATTAATAGTGCATGCGCAGAACAAGCAATAATTCCAACATCTCTGCAGTAAGATTCTTGGTGTTTACATAAATGTCGACATACAGTCGTTTCCTACTTCCCTTGTGATGTTCAGACATGCACACATACGCATGCGAACAAGCTCAACGTGGGAAGTCTGAATCAAAACGGGATTCGACGAAAAATGCACCTAATACATATATTGTAGAATATACTAGAAGAACCTTACAAATAATACCGACGGTAGAAGGCGCCTTAGCCTGTTCATTTATGCATGTAGGCCTGTAACATCACAGCCGGTTTTGCACTAGATTGTTGACCAAGCAGTTATGGCCGGGAGCAGCGGATCAGTCTACATCGAGTGGTGAGGGTGACAGGTAGTCCTCAAACATTGGTAGCAGAGCTTGCAGTCAAGATGGCGTCGTGTTCCACAAAATGGACCCCAAAATTTGAAAAAATATACCTGTTTCTATTCGGTCGGGTTAGTGCAGCATTTTCTGCATTGAAACTGGAGGCTTGAAAAGAGATGACGATGTGAAAATGATGTGGTTGAAACGGTCGGGTTAGTGCAGCATCTTCTGACATTGAAACTGGAGGCTTGAAAAGAGATGACGATGTGAAAATGATGTGGTTGAAACTTGATGATTTGCTCCTAGCGGGCAAACGACGCCGGCAGTTTGCAGCCTTTCACGAATTGTCCAATCTTTAGTGAGCTCATCAATTGACACATCAACAAATTTGTTATTGAATTCTAGCACGAGAATTTCAAATTTACAAATCAGAATATGGAATTTCTAAATTAGTTTATAGGCTATATGTTTTTGGCTTTATGAAAATTCTCTGACAGTGAACAGCAATTAGTGATATCCTACATTACTAACGGTATCTATAAGTACATGAAATCTGTTCTGAAGCGTATTTTCAGTGTCGAAATATGTTCGTCAACGTTAGCGCCGCAAGCTAGTGTTGAAGTTAATAGTGAAACCGTATTTATAAAAGAATAACGACTCTATGCTTGAGACGATCGGAGAAGGCAGCCATTTTCTATTCAGCGAGGATCAGGTTGTCATGACCGTAATGGCGGCCGAGCGAACCCATCATGCGTCAAGCAGGAAGCAAAACCCACATAGACTTGATGAAATGCGTCCAGATGTTTAGTTTGGGATTCAAGATTCCATTCGGCACGCGATTGTTTGGCTACATATGAGAACATTGGGAACCATAAAGATCATCACACGCCATCGGATAGTGTTCATTTCTCCTTGTTTATGGGTTACGCTAGTTATATCTCCTAGTGCTAATAAGTTGCAAACTTCAGCGAAGGATGGAGTTATTCTCAGTACGGGCTGTTCTACAACTGTTAGTGGCTCTAATTGGCCTAATGATTACCTTGATAAACAGTGTGATTACGAGAGGTCAACAATTAATGAGTACAATTCTTCATCCACTTCTACTTTTGGTGACGGAGTCACAGTGACTTCGTTGTAGCGTGTCTCTCGTTTTAGTTATACATTGAAAGAGTGCATGCAAATATGAGTGCAGATGTTGTAAACAGCAACATTCCACTACTTCATAGTAAGTGATCTATAAAGAAAAGAAAAATATGCTCAGACTTCCAAACTGATGCTGAACAAAATTTTTCAAGTGTAATTTAGTTGAAGTTATCATCGTCTGGAATTGCATTACCAGCTTTCGCTTTCATTGAGACTAGACCGAGTACCATCCGCTCGTGTCCTCTTGAATACTGCTGCTTAAAACGTTAAAAATTTACCCTAAGCTTGACAAGCAGTTTGGTCATACGACTCCATCAAAACACGTCACTTGAAAAAAGCTATAGTGTCAGTGTCAAATGTCTTCAAAAATTTGTTGTAGGTATAAAAGGCCCAACCCAGGCCTGCCCTGTAATAAGCTTGCCAATGTCATCTAAGTTTTATGAAGCGATTGCTATGGATCTAGGGTGGGTATCACTTCTTGGTTCTCGTGGACTTGACAATTCGATACTGTACAGCAACTGTAGTCACAGTCAAATGTTCTCCCCGATACTGTACAGCAACTATGATCACAGACAAATGTACTCCTGCCATTATTTAGTGGGAGTTTCTTAGTAGGATTGATATGCTTTGTGCGACAGGACTAACCCTATAGATAGCGGTTGTGACTTTCTGAATAGTTAAGTGTCAGCGCTGGACGGTTATGAATACGACAGCTGAGAACCCGCCGAGCAACGGTGTGTATAAACTGCAAAATGTTGTTACTAGAATGATCAGGTCCGACTGTAAATGTGGTTTGGAAATTTCTCTGATGTGCGCAATATCAGGAAGTAACGCGCTTCCCAACAGTCTTGATTTTTATCTAAAGCAACTTGGTTTGGGATACAACCCAGCGTTCCCTACTGATCTCTAAAGTCACTCACCTGGTTTTGAAACCAGCGTCGTCATGTAGTTGGTTACGGACAGTTTTAGCGTTTCATGCGGAGGCTAGAGAAGAATATGAAAGCAGAAACAATAGGACGCACGGCTTGAGATCTTCGTCATAACGTGCACGAATCCGATGTGAATGATCTCCGAAATGAATATGAGTTTTTTATAAGAGAAATGACGGTCGTCAGTAACACGGGCCTGGGGTTGTGATCGGGAGTGAGAGCAAACAAGCGTTGAGGGAACGCGGTTTTGTGTATGTGAGCGAAAACGCGTGCCGCTTGACGCATGCCTCTGCGACCGCAATGGAGGATGATACTTTCAACACATGAGCGTTGAAGTCCTTTAAGAGTTCGCATGGAAATTATCCGCTAGATGAAGATGATTCTGAAGCGAAGTAAATAACAGGTGGCCACTCGCTATCAGCACAGGATAACAAGACACTACCTAAAGTTACCGCCATCAGACAAGCCAGCTGTCAGAGTCTGAGAGACCCGAGTATCGTGCGCTTTGATAGGACAAATCACCGCCATCAAGACAAGCGAGCTGTCAGAGTCTGAGAGACCCGAGTACCGTGCGCTTTGATAGGACAAATCACCGCCATCAAGACAAGCGAGCTGTCAGAGTCTGAGAGACCCGAGTACCGTGCGCTTTGATAGGACAAATCACCGCCATCAAGACAAGCGAGCTGTCAGAGTCTGAGAGACACGAGTACCGTGCGCTTTGATAGGACAAATCACCACCATCAAGACAAGCGAGCTGACAAAGTCTGAGAGACCCGAGTACCGTGCGCTTTGATAGGACAAATCACCGCCATCAAGACAAGCGAGCTGTCAGAGTCTGAAAGACCCGAGTACCGTGCGCTTTGATAGGAAAAGTCACCGCCATCAAGACAAGCGAGCTGTCAGAGTCTGAGAGACCCGAGTACCGTGCGCTTTGATAGGACAAATTAATTGCATTGCAACGCACACCAGACGCGATATCATGGACGAGGTCTGTAAGCTAAGCAAATCTTAGAATCACGGGACCTTTGGAGATTTGTGGAGGCTAAACAAAGAAATTGGCCGGCTAACGACGGATAACATCATACTACGCTTTCCAAGAATGCAGCCACTCGAATATTGTTACACTCTTTGTTATTCGGATGCATCTTTGCCAACCTTGCTGGTAGTGGTTCCTAAGGAGGTATCGTAATCTCTTTGCGAGTAGTCCATTAAATTGGCAAACAAGGTTGATTTGATACTTCGTTAAATTGACACTCCACACTGGAACTTTAAGTTACACATGAATGCACCGAGACTGCAGACAATCTTGGCAATAATCTGTCTGAGGTGTCTGGTTGCGAGGAATAGTAAAATAAACCGTTTCGACGACAACAAGAACTTGGTGAACACCTTTCCCTCCTGAAAGAATAGAAGGTAGGAAAATGCGGATCAGCGTTGCAATGTTACAAGACTTGCTGGAGAGACGTCAAATTAACGACGTCTCGTGGGATGACGCGTCTCAACAACTGGTCGACGTCTCACCAAAAGAGGTCCCTCTACCAAGCAGCTACGTGCTGTGGTAAGTGGAAACTAGTGACCACTCAATATACATATTAAGATGGAACACATACGACGTCTCACCAAAAGAGGTCCTCTACCAAGCAGCTACGTGCTGTGGTCAGTGGAAACTAGTGACCACTCAATATACATATTAAGATGGAACACATACGACGTCTCACCAAAAGAGGTCCTCTACCAAGCAGCTACGTGCTGTGGTCAGTGGAAACTAGTGACCACTGAATATACATATTAAAATGGAACACATATTTGTATGTGATCCCGTACTGCAAACAGAAGGAGAACGATTTGACGGCAAATTTGGCGTCGTACGGCTGGACATTAAGGAGTGCCAATCAAACACTTTAGTTCAAGCAAGGACCAAAACAAATGACTTGAGTGGAACAAGACAAACATGAAGATTGGTTCATGCGTGGCACAAACAGCAAGAAATAGTTACAGTGGTTCATGGCCGGGAAGCATTGCTCGTATTGTTGCAGCGATGGCAGGTCGTGGCAGCAACTATGAACGAGGCACTTTCATGGCGTCACGAGAGGATACTAATGACCTCATCCCCAACTGAGGCCCTCCTGTAATAGCTCTTAATGCCAGCCATAAGTGCCTTCATCACAACAATGTCCCTCCCTTACTCCTCAACCCACTCCTCCCACCCTTTCTCATGCCCAATACAACAACCACCGTTCCAACTTCCTTCTTATTGACAAATACAACCAATATGCGGGGCCTTTGAGCCCCGCTAATGAGCGTTAGGACACGCCCACTGACCGATACACTGCAATGAGCCTTCAGGGCCGGCATTAGGGGCTCTGATACCAAAGCCGATCATTGCAGGTGCAGGGCGGCGGGAGTAGAGTGTAGAGCCGTCGTGCTTCAGATTAGTATTGGTAAAATCAGATCAGACGCCTCATGAGGCGGCAAATACATTTAATATGTCAATAGTAATGGACCCGTATTTGCCATTGAAACGAGTGGTCAACAAGTGTACTCAGGAGTTATGATCTTCCATGCACTACTCTCATTGCTTGGCGGGGTTGCGTGGCTGCATGAACACTATACACTCGAAGGTGACTTGAATTGATGAACACTCTATGTCATTACAGCTCAATCACTGCCCTTACATGCACACTCTCTGTCATTACAGCGCAATCACTGCCCTTACATGCACACTCTCTGTCATTACAGCGCAATCACTGCCCTTACATGCACACTCTCTGTCATTCAGCGCAATCACTGCCCTTACATGCACACTCTCTGTCATTACAGCGCAATCACTGCCCTTACATGCACACTCTCTGTCATTACAGCGCAATCACTGCCCTTACATGCACACTCTCTGTCATTACAGCGCAATCACTGCCCTTACATGCACACTCTCTGTCATTACAGCGCAATCACTGCCCTTACATGCACACTCTCTGTCATTACAGCGCAATCACTGCCCTTACATGCACACTCTCTGTCATTACAGCGCAATCACTGCCCTTACATGCACACTCTCTGTCATTACAGCTCAATCACTGCCCTTACATGCACACTCTCTTTCATTACAGCGCAATCACTGTCTTTACATGCACACTCTCTGTCATTACAGCGCAATCACTGTCCTTACATGCACACTCTCTGTCATTACAGCTCAATCACTGTCACTAGGGAGAGGTTTATTGGCCGTTTCTGACGTCCTCTCTAAGCACATCTAGCGTCGTGTATCACTGCTCTCTTCGTCCAAGTCCCCGCTTATGTTCCAATATCCCAACGATCTCCTTTTGTAATCAAGACGCGATAATTCCCATGACCAGAGAAACCTGTGAAGTTGTTGGGACTGCGATAGGCGGAAGCCGAGCCTCACTCCCTCTTCTCTTCCACCTCTCCTTCATCTCTCCCCCTTCCCCCTACCGGAGGGTGGGAGGTGTAGGGAGCCCTACCATGTTCACTCGAGAGCTGACACGTGACTTCAGGTAGGGATGTTTGAGGGCAGCATATATGCCAGGCAAGGCGGTTTAGATGGCAGAGTTTAATGGGTACGAAATGTTTTTGTGCGCGAACGACAACTGACACATCACGGATACGAGACAGTGATGTTGAGGTTATTATAAGCCGAATAAACACAAGCTGACCAATACACCAACAGTTCAAACATATTACAAGTTCGTAACGGTGATGTTGTGCTGACTATAAGCCAAATAAACACGAGCTGATCAATACACCAACAGTCTAAACATATAACAAGTTCGTAACAGTGATGTTATGCTGACTATAAGTTGAATAAACACAAACGGATCAATACACCAATAGTCAAAGCATATAACTAGTTCGTGACAGCGATGTTGTGCCGACTATAGGCCGAATAAACACAAGCTTATCAATACACCAATAGTCAAAACATGTTACTTCATCGTGACAGTGATATTGTGCAGAATATAAGCCGCTTAAACGTCAGCTGCTCAATACACCAATAGTCTAAACATATTACAAGTTCTAGACAGTGATGTTGTGCTGACTATAAGCCGCTTAAACGCAAGCTGCTCAATACACCAATAGTCTAAACATATTAGAAGTTCGTGACAGTGATGTTGTGCTGACTATAAGCTGAACAATATATAAGCTGATCAATGCCCTAATAGTCTGAACAGTAAATATTTTTGGAAAACTTTTTTTAACAAGAAATCTGGGCCAAAAACGGATGACCAGGGGCATTAAATTTTACGTAATTGATCAAGTTTAAAACCATCCCTTGATAGAACCAAATCAAACGAGGGTTAAACAATTCATAAACAAAAATAAGTTGGCATATATTCATTGCAAAGTAAATAAATGTAACGAAGTGGGTTTAACAGTCAACGCTAAATAACGTTATGATTCCGCAAATTGAAAAAATCGAAAAAATGTCTGTCAATCATACTTGAGAAAAATGTTTTGCCTTGATGTCATGGTCCCACGCCAGGCAAGGCGGTCGTGCGGCTCGACGTATCTTGGACAACCCACACAATAATTATTTCTGGACACTACTTGCAAAAAATGTACCTACCGTTCAGGGAATTGGAACCCACGTACGAATAACATGGGAAATAGATAATCATTGTATCGGATTCAGTGCAGGCGATGTTCATGCACGTAATTTATTCTTCAATCACGAACCACATTAACATGCACATACATATAAACAGTTAACAACTAATTGCTGTGAGATTTCCAACTCGGTGAAATGCGAAAATTGCATCCATGTCGTTTTATATCCCAACACAGCGTCCCACACAACACCCAACATGAGCAGTCTTTCGCTTACGTACTGCAACCTGTCAATTATTACTTCGCCTAACATGTTCAGCTCATCGCATTGCCCGGCTGACGGATCATCACGCACTCTTACCACCCACGCCTTTGGGGGGTATCCAATATGCCCCAAATATAAGGCCTACTGGACATCGAACGCCTGTCAATTGGACCCATCAAGTTGGGCTGCTCAATTACACAATGCTCTGCCATTCTTGGCATCGTCTAAGACAAACCTCGGCCCTCATAATATTTCATCCACCATCCCTTGCTAGCGACTGGACTATCTTGCCTACCCTCAGCACTACCATAGTATTCCCGTGGTTACAATCAATCATCGTGGGCGGCAATATATGACCAGCTGCAGCTCCTGGCGTGGACTAACTGTAGCCCGTTAGAATAAGTAACTGTAGCGCTGGCTGACAGTTGACTACACCCAACGGTTGGCTCGTTTTGGATGCTCCAGAATGCTTGACAGTGATTGCTAGGGGCGAGTGACAGGTATGTTTGTCAGAGGTAACTAATACGAGAGCCGAAGGGGGTGGTATGAGTGGCCGTTGAATACTCTGAGACAATCGATGGGCAATGTCGGATGCCCATAGGCCTATAAAATAATGTTATAGTCGGTGTTTGAAGGTCGAGTGTGGTTGGTTTGTGTGGGTTAACGAACTCATTGATACAATAAGATATTACTTGAGAAAATACGGGGAGAGAAGATAATGAGTAAACTCACATAGAACAGAGATTTTATTTAATGTACACTATTTTAATAAAGAAATGCCGTTAGTATGTTTCGTAATCTGGCTTAACGATTTTTTTATAAGTTTCATTCCACGCAGGATGTTTTTTCAATGGTTATGTGACGGAGTAGTTGTTCCGTTTATGTAAGCCTGTCCAGAAAAAATGAAACAATCTGATTTTTATGTCGTACATAAAATACATCAACAAAACTTTCGAGAGCCATGCCAATCAAATAAAGGAACTTTGTTTCAATAAAGTAATATATATTTGAGAGGAGGTGGGACTTCGGATTTCTTTAATTCCCTGCAAATGAAGCTGCCAACCTGCACCGCTCTCTCCCCGGCAATGACTACAAGACTCTTAGCAGGCCATAAAGTCCATCATTCCAAGTGTGACTCGCAAGAGGGACCGCAATCCTCGTCGGCACCACTGCCCATTATCCTCGACAATCTCCCGTTACTGGGTTCTTCATCGTTAGCGCCAGTTAGGAAAAGCGCTGGTGTTCACGTTCATGATACCTGTTAAGAAAATGAAGATGTCCTTTTCGTTAAGGAATATTAACTTTAGAGGAAGCGCGGGAGTTATATTACTACAAGCCTCGTGCATCCATAGAGTGTTTAGCATCATTTAAAATAGAACCGCAACTCACACTCTTCTCTCACACACACACTCGACCATAGTAAAAGGACCCACTTCACCCACGACTTCCCTGTTTCTCTACGAGATGTCGAGGGTGGGGGAGCACATCAAGGCAGCGTCAAAACTCTCCTATTCAGAACCATTCTCCACTCACGCCTGTCCATTGCACGCTCTCTCGCTACTTCCAAATTTGTGTCTCTTTCCAAACGTGTCTCATCCAGCCAAACTTCGATAAAACCACTAGGCCTACGTCCACTCCCATCATCCATCCTCACAATGTGCTCGAACCATCTTCTTCTCTCTTCTGCTCTCACCCCCCCAAGTCTCAGCGCCGTCGAGCACAGTTGGCATAACTTCCCCATCATACAACCCTCTCATTGCTTTTTTGATCCCCATCGTCCTATACAGTTCATTACACTCTTCAGTACACCGAACACTATACACTCTTCTTCCACTCGATACTTCACATCAGCTTCCACTAGTTCAATCTTCTCCATAAGAGAGCCCAGGTAATTAAACCACTGAACTTTCTCCAGAAACTCTTGATTTATGATCGACATTTCTTAAACATCTCATAACTTCACTTTTACACTCGTAAACTCGCAACATCCTCCTCACACCACTCTACCAAACTCAGTCACTAGCCTACACAACTTCTCTTCAGAATCCGCCACCAGTGCCGTATCATCAGCTAACAGTAACTGACTCAACTGCCAACTCCGCCCAGATGAGCCACGACCCGAAGCAGGACTAAGAATTACCATAAAATCAATTTATTCTTAATTCTATAGAGGATTATGTAAATGTATGAAATTTGAACACAAAATGAGGTTCGAACGTTATAAAACACTAAATTAATTAACATAAACGGTTAGTCGTGTTTGGATACCACTGATCAACTACTTAATATGTATCCCCTCGACATACGCCGCCCATCACTGACAAGATCGACCTTCAGGCAATGCCACATTTGATGGGCATTCGGACTACACCTCATGTAACTTTTTGGCGCGGTACCTGCAGTTATCATACCCACTTGCCGATATCTTATACGATGGCGGTAAGAAACTATACGAATTGTTATACTTTTAGGTTCGCTTGAAGTGAACATAAACTTATTATTATAACATTTTGAAGAAGCAAGAGCGTAAAAGACAACATATTCATGTGAAGACGTACAAAATATCCGGATTTTTTTATTGGGTCCTGTTCCCGTATTATTTTCGGCAATGCACTAGTACCCGAAACGGCGATGCACTAGCACTAGTTGGAAGATCATTTTATCCATCAGATTAATGTTTCGGATATTTCAGCAAATCAACTGATTATTTGTTGTACGTATGTATGTATGCAATGTA
>SDVV010032391.1:0-11430 GCA_016164225.1 Gammarus roeselii
CACACTTAATCTTCTAAAGGATTGGAAGCGGTGGTCCGTTTCGAGTAAGCGTTTTTTCTTTTGCGCACCAGCGTGCGTCTGACGTTGCTAAAACTTTCACTTTTTTCTAACGTTGAAAGCGTTGTTTTGTTTTTTCCTCGCACACTTAGGCGTGCGAGCCTGCTTCAATCAATGATCGTCGAGCCCTACGGGGGAGCCTATTATGACTCACGTTGAGGCTCTGGTGGAAATGAGGCTCAAATCAAATCCGGGATTCATCGGGCTCTTTTGCGACCCAAGGGACCAATGGTCCCCCCCGCCCTGTCCCCTTAAACAATCAGTGCAAAATCAATAATCTGAGCAGTTTTTCTGCCCATGACGAACCTGCACTTACTTTCCTTTCACGATCCACTATATTATAACGCGGGAGTTCGTGTTAGTGATTTTGTGAATGAGTATTTTTTCTTCAGTCAGTGCTCGCTCGCGCGTGCCCGGACCATTTGCAGTATCTGGGGTTGACCTGGACTGCGTAGCTACAAAACCTTGTGACGCGTTGCGGCTGGAGTCTATCTAATCCTTGAAGCCATAGACCTTGTACAAATTCCGACGATACTGGCTGTGCGCACTGTCGCGCGTGCATGTTATTACTGGAGATCTGAGTGGTTGGAGGCGGGGAGTCGTTTTGTCTGAATCTTTATCTTGCCTGAATAAAGAAGTTTTACTTACAATTTAATAGGCCGCGTAGCTGTAAATATTGTGTTGCGTTGCTGCCGGAGCTGACTTTGTCCGAGTAGCCGTGAACCTTGTACCAATTTCGACGATACTATCTGTGCGCACTGGCGTTTGGACATTTAGCTAACTCAGGTTCTGAGGGGTTGGAGGCGAGGATTCGTTTTGTTTCATTTGAGTCTTTATCTTACCTAAATAAATAAATTGTATTTATACAACTGAACCGCAAAGCTGTAAATATTGTGTTGCGTTGCTGTCGGAGCTGAATTTGCCCGTGTAGCCTCTGACCTTGTACTAATCTCGACGATGCTACCTGTACGCACTAGGGTGCGTACATATCAAACTTTAAGTAAGGATTGGAAGCGGAGGTCCGTTTCGAGAAAGCGTTTTTTCTTTTGCGCACCAGCGTGCGTCTGACATTGCTAAAACTTTCACTTTTTTCTAACGTTGAAAGCATTGTTTTGTTTTTTTCTCGCATACTTTGGCGTGCGAGCCTACTGGAATCAATGATCATCGAGCCCTACGGGGGAGCCTATTATGACTCACGTTGAGGCTCTGGTGGAAATGAGGCTCAAATCAAATCAAATTTAAGGGGACACTAATTTTGCTCGCATCAACAGTCCTCGAGCATCTCATTACTTTTGTTTTACCCACGTTCTCTCGTAGCTTCCTCCTATCACACACTCTACCAAACTCAAAAACTAGCCTACATAGCTTCTCCTCTGAATCCGCAACCAGGACCGTATCATCCGCAAATAGCAACTGGCTCAACTGCCAACTCCGCCCATTCGCTTTCAACAGTTCCAAGTCACGACTCAGCACACTCGCGTTCACCTCCCTGACCACTCCATCCATGTAGAGGTTGAACAGCCAAGGAGACATCACGCAGCCTTGTCTCAGTCCCACTTTCACTGTGAACCTATCAATCACCTCGCTTCCCACTCTGACACATGCTCGGCTGCAAACATAGAAACTCCGCACCGCTTTCAAAAGATATCCGCCCACTTTATACAAACGCAACACCCTCCACAGCACTTCCCTGTTAATCCTGTCATATGCCTTCTTCAGATCCATGAAGGCCCAGAGCACATCCTTTCCTATTGCAAGGTACTTCTCACAGACCTGTCTCAATGCAAAAAACTGATCGGCACACCCTCTACCACTTCTAAAGCCACACTGTTCCTCTACAATTGCGCAGTCCGTACAGTCTCTAATCCTTTTTATCAGCACTCTCCCGTACAACTCACCAACCATACATAACAGACTCAAGTTGCAGCATTCATTTGTTATCTCCTTTGCTCTTATATAGCGGAACAATGCAGGCACTGCGCCATTCAATCGGTACCACGCCTGCCACAAAACACAAGTTCAGTAACCTCACCAACTATTCGGCAATCGTTACTCCACCCTTCTTCAGGCACTCGGTCGCAACGCCATCCAAACCGTTTCCCCTGCATTCAACGCCTCCTGCACCACTTCCTTGGTAATGTCTGCCTCAAATCTTTCTCCCAAAACTGGCATCCGTGCACCACCACCCACAACAACAATGTCAGCCTCTCTGTCATCCTCGACATTTAACAACTCATCAAAATACTCGGCCCACCTCTTCCGTACATCACCACTTTCCAACACCAACTGGCCGTTTTCATCTTTCACCAATTCCTCCTTTCCGGTCTTTCTCTTTCTCACCCTCTTCACCTCTTTCCACCGGGTACGTGAACACCATGTTTGCCTTTTTGAGGTGGATGGATTATTATTCATTTTATAGATCCTTAACACTTTATTTTAGTATTTCTTGTAGCCGGGGCGTTAGAATCTTGCTACCGTATCCAGGGCGTATCGTAGATGGCGACTAAAAGGGTGCCCCGTAGCCGGGAGTAGAATCGTGCTACCGTAACCCCTGCGTGTCGTAAAAGGGGCGGGGTGAAGTGGCTAGGAGCCCTTTCTCTGTAAGACCCTTCCTCAAAGACGGCAAGACATGCGGGGAGAGGAGACTCACGCCTCTCCAAACCTATTGAGTCGCTGAATGTGCGTGGTTGTAGTACAATGAAGGTAGAGAGGAGGGAGATTAGTGAGATGTTTGTGAGGAGAAAGTTTGATATATTGGCGCTGAGTGAGACGAAATTGAAAGGTAAGGGAGAATGTGAGTTTGATGTGGTAAGTGGAAGAGTCTGGTGTGAAGGAAGGTTGGGCACAAGAAGGTGTGGTCTTGATATTGAGTGACCGGTTGGCTAGTAGCGTTACCGAGTGGAAGGAGGTGTCCTCAAGATTAATGTGGGTGACAGTTAAGTGAGGCGTAGGAAGATGGGTATTTGTGAGTGCATATGGTCTAGGTAGCGAAAGGAGTGAGGAGGAGGGGGAGCAATTCTGGACTGACCTGAGTGAGTTTATTGCGAGTTTTGGAGGTCAATATAATGTAGTTGTACTGGGGGACCTTAATGCGAGAGTTGAAGATGCAGTGGTGGAGAATGTGATAGGAAGGTATGGCGTTCCCAGTAGAAATGACATTGGAGAAAACCTGATAGGTCTGTGCATTGAGCAGGAGTTGATGGTCATGAACAGTTTGTTCAAGAAGAGAGATATCCACTAGTACACATGGGCAAGGATGGCCCGTGGTGCAGTAGTGGAGATAGCGCTGATGGATTTTGTGCTGAAATAGAGGAGAGTGGTGAGGAGGCTGTTGTATATGCGGGTGTTGAGAGGGGAGTGTGACCATCAGCCGGTAGAAGGTAGATTGAGAGTGGAACAGAGGTGGAAGGGCAGCAAAAGAGTATGAGGAAAACGAGAGGTTGTGAAAGTGAGTGAACGTAATGTGAGAAGCAGAGCTGAGGAGTTCCAGCAGGCGTTGAGAGAAGAATATGACAACGTGAGAGGACAGGACCTGAGAGATATGGGAAACGTTAAGATATGCGTTGCTGAGATGTGCGAAGAATGTGTGTGGGGCGCCGTGTGGGCGGTTGCAGAAGGAAAGGTTGCGAGTGGTGGAACGAAGAGGTTAAACTGGCGGTGTCATGGAAAAGAGGAGTGGTTGCCGGCGAATTCGGTGGTGGCCTATGAAGGCCACCACGAAGTGAAGCGGGTCGTGAGGAGATCCAAAAGGGACGCTGATGCCAGGAGGGGCACACGGTTGTGCCAGAATTTTGAGGAGAACAAAAAGCTGTTCTGGAAAGAGGGTGAGAAAGGGAGAGACCGGAAAGGAGGAAGTGGTAAAAGCTGAAAATGGCCAGTTGTTGTTGGAAAGTTGTGACGTACGGAAGAGGTTGGTCGAGTATTTTGATGAGTTGTTGAATGTCGAGGATGACAAAGAGGCGGGCATTGTTGCTGTGGGTGGGGGTTCGGATGCCAGTTTTGGCATAGAGACTTGTGGCGGACATTACCAGGGAAGAGGTGCAGAAAGCGGTGGAGGTGATGGAAGCAGGGAAAGCCGCTGGTTTGGATTGCGTTGCGACCGAGTGCCTGAAAAAGGGTGGAATAACGATTGTCGAATGGTTGGTGAGGTTACTGAACTTGTGTTTGGCGGCAGGCGTAGTACCAATTGAGCGGCGCAGGGCCTGCATTGTTCCGCTGCATAAGGGCAGAGGAGATGAAAATTGAATGCTGCAACTCGAGAGGTATCAGTCTGTTATGTGTGGTTGGTGAGTTGTACGGGAGAGTGCTGATCAAAAGGATTAGAGACTGTTCGGACTGCGCAATTGGAGATGAATTGTGTGATTTTAGGAGTAGTAGAGGGTGCGCCGATCAGATTTTTGCAGTGAGACAGGTCTGTGAGAAGTACTTTGCAAAGGGAAAGGACGTGTTCTGGGCTTTCATGGATCTGGAGAAGGCATTCGACATGATTGATAGGGAAGCGCTGTGGTGGGTGTTGCGTATGTATTGAGTGTGCGGACATTTGTTGAAAACGGTGCAGAGTTCCTATGTTGTCGGTCATGCATGTGTAAGAGTGGGAAGCGAGGTGAGTGATTGGTTCACAGTGAAAGTGGGACAGAGTCAAGGTTGCATGATGTCTCCCTCGCTGTTCAATATCTACATGGATGGATTGGTCAAGGAGGTGAACGCGAGTGTATTGGTCGTGGCTTGGACCTGTTGGAAGCGAATGGGTGGAGTTGGCAGTTGAGCCAGTCGCTATTTGCAGATGATACTTCCCTGATTGCGGATCCAGAGGAGAAGCTATGCTAGTGTCTGAGTATGGTAGAGTATGTGAGAGGAGGAAGTGTAGCGTTCAAACTGTATGTAGTTCAACGTCAAATAATCATGACGTCATACGTAGAAGTAGCATAGTATTATATTATGCGTTAGAAAAAAAAACTTTATTGAAACACGTAAAAATTGTAACATAGTAAAAATTGTAAAGCGGCATCACGAAGCTAGGTAATCTGACATCACACCGTCAGAAACAGTAGAAGTAAAACAAGTGTTTGACCCAGTGATTGAGATTGAATGACTGGTTGCAACGTACTATTACAATCTTCTATATTCGTTTAGTTATCAACTACGGGCTCTGTATAAATATTCCATCAGCAACTCAAACAATTATTCGAACAACAAATTTTACCAAGGCACGCAACAATAAAATAAAATAACAAATTCAAATAATAAAATCGATCACAGCCTACAACAGTGTGTATAGAGCCACCCACAAAACGTTACTTTAAATATAAGCATTAAAAAAATACCATACTTTTATGTTTTCGAACTTCAAAATAGTTTAAGTTTGGAAGTTGGCGACACTAATCCCTCGAGAACCAGCGGGCTCTCAATTTTTCAGCTCATTCTTCATCGACTTCGGGAATGTCTTGTTGTGAAATTGTGCGTGCTAAAATTTGTTCATTCTTCCTTTCTATGTGCGCTGTCGCTTCCAACCACTCGTCGGCTCCACTTCCCAGTTGAATCTGCAAGACCGTTTTGGGTCCAATCGGTGCTCCCAACTGCGCTTTCGCTGGCCCAAGACGCCACGGCGATACCGTGTTCTGTATCACTTCATCCATGAGCGGTCAAGTGTCCGCTCACCGTTCCCGACAACCTCCACAACGCCCAAAAATATTAAGTACCGTTCTCAGTTAGATTAGGCTACAATAAACGTCAATTATCACATCAAGCGTTCATTCATTCCAACCTCTCGGCGACTAAACCAAAAGTGACCATGGACATCCCGATAATATGCGGAGCCATTTAGAGTCAAAGAACATATCCCATACTGTGACTCCAGTCGCAATAAAAGCGAGAGGGTGGAAACGAACATCAAAGTGCTAGGTTTAATTAGAAATGAGCAGGGCAATCAAAATGTGCAACTATAATTGACCAAAATAGGAATAGGCAATTTTGATTAAATCATCACTCAGCTGAATTATCAAGTTCCATATTGTGTGAGTCTAAGGCCCTAATATTAACAATAAACAACATCATTGTAGTATCAATCGTAGAGTAGCTAGCACTTCTACATATCAAAGCTAGTGTCTGTCAAAACCCACCATCAATCATAAACTGTGCCCACGCTAGATACTGTACTCCATCCATGTAACCAGGCCCATCTGGACTTGACATTCTTAATTACTCTCTTAAACAGTATCAAAAATTGTTCCAATAACCTGTGTCGACACTCAATTAATTAAAAACTGTGCCTGAGCCGACACCTATGTCCTCAAAAAGTGTGCCAACACCTACGTCTTCATAACTGTGGCAACAATTCTGACCCATAAAACTGTGTTGACATTCAGTTCTCATAAATTTTAAATAGCTGTATAAACTGTGCCATACACCATAACACAGTTCAGCTCATAACAACCGTGTCCATAATTTATTTCTGTAAAACCTTCACCATCAAACTTTAGCATTGCCCATAGCCAAGCTACATCTTAATTATGTGCTTTCATCATAACTGTGCATAACACGTCGAGATGGATTTCACATTACCCAGCTACGAAAATTAAGACACCGACGCATACTTCAGCCTCGTCAACACAACGTTCACGGCGTATGAAGTCACGGATGACTCCCAGAAGTTCCTCCTCTCAATGGAAGCACTCACCCCTGAACTTTGAGTCACGACCAAGAAGATATTTGCCCATGAGCCGAAAGATCGCTACACAATTAAAAAAACTCATAATCGAAAAAAAAACTGAAAACCAATGAATTCAACAACTTCTGAACGGAACACAAATAGGAGACCGCAGGCCCACCGACTACCTACAATACCTACGCCAGCTGATGGGGGACAAAAAGGAGGAGAACGGGTCCATACTGCGCACCATATTCCTCAATAACCTACCACCCCAGATGAGCCACATCGTAGCTGCCACCAAGGCACATACCCTAGATAACCATGCAGAGACAGCTGATAAGATATTTGACCTCATGAGGCCACCCCCACAGACTGTCAACGCTGTACAAGCAGAAGTACAACACACTACCGCACACAACCAAACCCTCGAAATCTCCACCATTCGCCACAAATTCTCAGAAGAGGAACACAAGCTCCAACTCGCGGCGGCGAACACTAAATCTTAGATAGAGACACTGCAAGTATCAACGACCCACATAAATGAAACAATAAGGATGATGCACGACGAGCTCAAGCGACTTAGCTGCGGGAGACCATACCAACCACCACCACCGAACTACACAGGGAGAGGAAGAAGCCAATCAAGAGGAGCACCCAGCATCTACGAGGAGACTTGAGGGACACGGGGAGCTCGGGGTACCCGGGAGACTTGAGTTACCCTCGGGAGCCATCGAGCTTATTTGGGACCAAAGGGGCCTCTGCCCCCCCCTCACCCTATCCCACTAAAAAATAAGTGTGATACCAATAATCTGAGCAGTTTTTCAGCCCATGATGAACCGGCCCTTTCTTTCTTCTTCGCGATCCACAATTTTGTCATCTAAAATAATGTTAATGTATTTGTGCGAGAGTTCCTGTTTGTGATTGTGTGAATACGTGTTTTTCAGTCTGTGCTCGCTCGCACCAGCTCGGACCATATGTAATTTCTGTTGTTGACCATTACCGCGTAACTCTAAACATTGTGGTGCGTTGCGGTTGGAAGTGATCTGATTCGTGAAGCCGTGGAATTTGTACCAATTTCGACGATACTATCTATGCGCATTGGCGTGCGTACATACTTCTCTTGAGGTTCTGAGTGGTTGGAGGCGAGGATTAGTTTTGTTTGAGTCTTTATCTTACATGAATAAAGGAATTTTACTGTAACTGAACTAAACCGCGTAGCTGTAAACATTGTGTTGCGTTGCTGTCGGAGCTTACTTTGTCCATGCAGCCGTAAACCTTGTACCAGTCTCGACGATGCTACCTGTACGCACTGGCGTGCATACATATTACTCCTGCAGTTCCAAATGATTGAAAGCGTAGATCCGTTTCGTCTAAACATTTTTCTTGTGCGCACCAGCGTGCGTCGGACACGACTTAAATGATCAAAATGATCATTTTCGCACACCGAGGTGTGCGAGCCTACTGGAATCCAAGCTCGTCGAGCCCAACGAGGGAGCCTTTTATGACTCACGTTAAGGCTCTGGCGGAAATGAGGCTTAAATCAAATCAAATCAAAATCTATCCATAATCTTTCAGAGGCTGGCACTATTTATTCTTCCGAAGCGGAAAAAGCTGGCAACTTGTCCAAACTTTCAACCGGATTTTCCAATCCGCAAAGTACACTGCTGCTTTACAAAAAGAGATTACGCAAGGAGAAAAGAGAACATGTTAATTTTACTTCTATAAATAAAGAATTCTACAGTAATCCATTTGCTCACAGAAAAGCACATAATGCCGTGCGCCCTACGGGTCAGCCCACAATGACTGGTCTCCGGTGGAGATGGACTCACTGAATCTTAAACCATACAGCGTGCCGTAGACCGTACTCGTGAAACTTTACCCTGGCCGGACCGGGTGCACATCAATATGATCAAGCATCTCCCTGAAGGTACTCTCCAGTACATCTTATAAGTGTTCAACAGAACGTAATCAAATTCACTTTTCCGTTGACCCAAATCCAGAAAATGGGCATAGCGAACCTGGTACCAGCGCTCTGCTGCCCTCACCAGCGTCATCCGCAAGACAAGGAACTAATGATGAAACCACGCCTCGGTGACTATCTCGGTATAGCGACCCTCTTAATACTAAAAGAGCTGCAGAGGCAAATATTCATTTGCATTGATTACTGCAAGTTTAACATCTTACATCTGACTTCATATGAGGTTGAATTGACTGATGATATCGGGTGAAGCTACTGGGTTCATCCATGAGAGGGGCGGTTGCTTTGTCGGAGTTTTTAAAGTGATTCAGCATAGTCTTATCACAACTGTGGCTCTCCTTGACATCTTCTGAGTGATACCTCAAACAATTGGAGTCGTTTCACCTCATTGTAAGGCATATTGACGGCGAATTCGTAGGTGCGTGTGTACGTACCATCCAATAGGTTTCCGTCCCAGGGTTACGAATAATTATCCGAACACTTTATCCCGGGATTGATTTCTTGTCCCTGGATATTCCGGTATGTTCTTAGCAGTGTTATGGTGTAAATTATAACCCTCTTTCCGATAATATATCGACAATAAGTGAAACAATTTCTTATGACCACACGAGTCACGACATTTGGTGGCCACCAGCGTAGGCATGCAAGACATCACGTCACACAATATTGTCACGAGTCCACGCACTCTGACAACGACCACACGAGTCACGACATTAGGTGGCCACCAGCGTAGGCATGCAAGACATCACGTCACACAATATTGTCACGAGTCCACGCACTCTGACAACGACCACACGAGTCACGACATTAGGTGGCCACCAGCGTAGGCATGCAAGACATCACGTCACACAATATTGTCACGAGTCCACGCACTCTGACAACGACCACACGAGTCACGACATTAGGTGGCCACCAGCGTAGGCATGCAAGACATCACGTCACACAATATTGTCACGAGTCCACGCACTCTGACAACGACCACACGAGTCACGACATTAGGTGGCCACCAGCGTAGGCATGCAAGACATCACGCCACACAATATTGTCACGAGTCCACGCACTCTGACAACTTCGAGTGAATAGAAGGGAGATTTTCAGTTGCTTCATCACTCGTGCAGAGGTTGAGAACACGACTAAATCGTGGCGCTTTCTGTTCTTGGTAATTTCAAATTGTGTCGTTTAATATTAAAAAATTTATTTCACTTCATCACGTATTGCTTGATTTGAACGTTTCTTCTGTATTGTGAATAATAGAAAGTAATTTTCATTCCCGTTTGTCAATCTAATTAAGTATTTTATAGAATGGGTCTGAAAAAGTAATTCCAAATACTAGATCATACATTTCATATTGAATTCTGTAATTTATGTCTAGTTAAAAAGACTTACCAGAACACGTTGCAAAATCCCTTTTTGAATTTAAATAAGGGTTTGAAATTCATCGCTCTAAGCATTTTATCGTAATTCTCAACTATTTTTGGTGGTATTTGTTCTTCGTATTCCACTGCTGGTTTACATCGGAGAACGCAGTTAT
The DNA here is from genome assembly GCA_016164225.1 of Gammarus roeselii. Classification (NCBI taxonomy): domain Eukaryota; kingdom Metazoa; phylum Arthropoda; class Malacostraca; order Amphipoda; family Gammaridae; genus Gammarus; species Gammarus roeselii. The sequence continues at coordinate 10,216 of SDVV010032391.1, forward strand.
AGGCAAAATATGGGGGAGATTAATGGGAACACAAGTCAACTTGCAGCCTTCTGCGTTCTGAAGCTCTATGCGAGTCAATTCAAGCAAAGGTATACTACTTCACCGCTTTTAAGGTAATCCGAAGCTCTATGAGAGTCAATTCAAGCAAAGGCATGCTACTTCACCGCTTTTAAGGTAATCCGAAGCTCTATGAGAGTCAATTCAAGCAAAGGCATACTATTTCACCGCTTTTAAGGTAATCGAAAGCTCTATGAGAGTCAATTCAAGCAAAAGCATACTATTTGACCGCTTCTAAGGTAATCTGAAGCTCTATGAGAGTCAATTCAAGCAAAGGCATACTATTTGACCGCTTCTAAGGTAATCCGAAGCTCTATGAGAGTCAATTCAAGCAAAGGCATACTATTTCACCGCTTTTAAGGTAATCGAAAGCTCTATGCGAGTCAATTCAAGCAAAAGCATACTATTTGACCGCTTCTAAGGTAATCTGAAGCTCTATGAGAGTCAATTCAAGCAAAGGCATACTATTTGACCGCTTCTAAGGTAATCCGAAGCTCTATGAGAGTCAATTCAAGCAAAGGCATACTATTTCACCGCTTTTAAGGTAATCGAAAGCTCTATGCGAGTCAATTCAAGCAAAAGCATACTATTTGACCGCTTCTAAGGTAATCTGAAGCTCTATGAGAGTCAATTCAAGCAAAGGCATACTATTTGACCGCTTCTAAGGTAATCTGAAGCTCTATGAGAGTCAATTCAAGCAAAGGCATACCATCACACCTCTTTTAGGGTAATTGCAAATCATGATCTTAACTATCTGAGTAGACAACCTCCTTAATTGGTGAGCTCCAAACAACTGAAAACAGAAAAATACAGCATATCTGTGAATAATTTTACTGGATGGTCGTTCCTGGGTGTGGTCGTAAACAGTATCCCTTGCGCATATTGTGATTCTAGAGCACTCATTGCAAAGAGTGTGATCCTAGAGCACTACTTGCTGCGAGTGTGATCCTAAAGCACTCCTTGCTGCAAGTGTTATCCTAGAGCACCCCTTGCTGCAAGTGTGACCCTATAGCGCTCCTTGCTGCGAGTGTGGTCCTAGAGCACTCCTTGCTGCGAGTGTGGTCCTAAAGCACTCCTTGCTGCGAGTGTGATCCTAGAGCACTCCTTGCTGCGAGTGTGATCCTAGAGCACTCCTTGCTGCGAGTGTGATTCTAGAGC
>SDVV010032392.1:0-11430 GCA_016164225.1 Gammarus roeselii
TATATATTAACATTGAGCAGTGCAATGAATGATGAATTACCATTGAACTGCAGGCTTGTCTAATTTATAGCCCATGACATAATAGGTCACACGAATTGTTACAGTGTAACTCGTGTCAGTGCTTTGTTATATAGATCGATTAAAGCAGGTTGCATCGATAAGTTGTTTCCATGTACGTACCAGTCATCCGTGATTGAACCATGCGTCGATGCAGATTGACATCGTACGTCTGGCTGCTTTGATAAAACCAACGCGTTTGAACGCAACAGACTTAGTCTGTAAATTGTGCGGAAGACGGCATATGATGGATGCCCTTTGATTTTGATTATGAAATATTTTGTAATTACATTATTGACGCATTGAAATGTATAGACAGAAAAGTTTTCGTTGGTATCTTTGAAAAATATGAAGTAAAATAATATCACCGGGTAACGTTTATTTGCTCAACTGAAATCATATTGTGAACGCTATATCAGAACCAATATTATTTTATTTCGTCGAACGAGACTTTTACTGTGGCTGCATTTTTATGCATGTCATGCAATATGAAGTGCACAAATAATAATATAGTTGCAACTTGCACGCATGACGCAATTCAGCTCGAGGACATTTTGGAATGACAACGCATGTATAAATACACAGAACCTATGTAATATCAATTACCTCACGATCAAGTATATGTTATTAAATTCATTTAATGTTTAAGAGATGTCATCCATCCGCACTTGAAGAGTTAGAAGAGCTGCGCCTCTCACGCCCAAATAAGTGATGCAGAGATGGTGACAGTGCTGGAGAGGCTGCATCTATGACCAGAAGGAATGCATCAAAACGAACAACTCAGTGCACATTTGCTCTTGGTGCAATAAGCAAAGATGGGCAAAAACTTTTACAAGGACAATTTACCGAAGAAACTGACAGCATTCATCGTAAATGGAATATTCCATTATCGATCGTAGAAAATGAAAAATTCATCGAACTACTTTCTGGTTAGTATGAATAATTTTAAATTTTGCATGCAATAAATATGGGTAAAAAATAAGATAACGATCTGCGGAATATACATTGGGACATAATTTATATTGTATGCAGAAAAATGCGTAGGCTATATATGAGTGTAGTAAACATGATACGTGCTGCAATTTCTGCAATTATACAACTTGTCAACAATCTCAGAAGTTGGATAATTGCAGCACATGATATTTGATGCAGAAATTTAAATTAATAATTTTCAATACACGCTTGCATAAAATATTCACCTAAGACTATTTTTTTCTTATTATGTGTGGACACGTTGTATTCTTAAATTCATACGTATTTCATTCATTGAGCAAAAATCTATTCGAATCTAAGCGTTCCGTCGCGACGAACGTTGAGCCGTCACGTCTCGTCGCTTGCAACTGCTGTTCACTCTAAACTGAAAAACGAGATTGCTTCTCAACCATTCATCTGCACCACGGCAGACATCTGGTCTACTAAGCACCGGAGTTTTATGGGAGTCACCGTTCATTGGGACAGTTATAGCTAAATTATAATTTCTGTCGGGAAATATTTTCCCTCCGGCATTTAGCCGGTGAGGTTTCTAGAATGGTGACTGGAGCTGGACCATAGTGGCAACAATGTCTGCGCACGCTGTCGCATCGTAGTGTTTAGCTCCATTAAAAGTTTATTAGTTTTATCCAATATAGTTGAAATCGTATATAGTTTATTAATGTAAATTTTTATTTCTCTATTTACAGCAATACCGGTGACTCTTTATATTCAATTATCATATAGCCTCTCCTCAAGCCCTTCCGTTTTATAGTGTTAGATTAATATATGTATAATAAATAATATATATACGTTGAACCGTCGTGAATCATTTATCACAACGCAATGTTTGAACGCCATATTTGAAAGGAAACGTGACCGCTGAAAATTCTGAAGGGTGATCACGCTTCAACGCCTGTGTCTGATCACTGTATCACACAGGACCTAATTTTCTATATAATATCTCCTTATTTCAATTTTTGTCCTCTCACTGGATGAAAGGAGACGTGAACTCGCAATATACAGAAAATATGTAGTGACCAAGATATTTCATGCATTTATAGTTATTTTTTTGTTACTATGGTAGGATTTGTCGCATAAAATCACTTGAAAAATACAATAGCTATTTTCTGCGTGAATACGGTGGAAATCATTGGCAATATAAATTTATTTACAGATGCTAATTGAGATGCAAAAATATATGAGTTATTGTGCACGTAAAATGTATCAACTGATCTCAATCCTATCTCAGTTCATGAAACATTTCATCTCTGGCAGATGTCGGAAATGATAAATAATCGTTTTAGTTTTCCATCTACAGATCGACAGTACTACGCTCGAAAGGAGAAGTGGCATACTAGGCTGCATAAGATTTCAAGGCAGTCATACTTTTGACAAAATTGCTGACATCTTAGATGATGTGCGCAGACTGTTCTCAATTCCAAAAAAATGAAATTATGGCGACTGTTACAGATAATGGCAGCAATATGGTGAAAGCCTTCATGGAGTATGAAGTAAAGATACTTCTGAACGTTGAATATGCACACAACAAAGACGTGAATGATGACTGTGCTGTCTTCGATCATGATGATGACTGTTTTGCTGCTTTTCCTATTGAAACCGACAGAGATGATGGAATTACGCTTGCATCGCATTTAAGATGCTGATCTTATACGCTCAATCTTGTTTGCACTACTGATGCTAAGCGAGCTTTGAAAGGTCCATACTCAAAGTTTCACACCAATGCGATGGGTAATGGTTCAGCACTTTGGAATATGTCTGGGAGACCGGATTATGTGTAAATCATTCAGGGGACCATAAATTGTCAGCTCAGGCTACCATGTGCTACCCGTTAGAATTCCCTTTTTGACAGTTTATCCATTCTTCTTAAAAACAAAGACAAACTCAATGAGCTCATGAGTCGACTGGGACTGCCTGCGTATTGTGAAGCGGAGCTTGAATCCATGCGTGAGTATGTAGACGTAATGCACTGGCACTAGACAGACTGCAAGCTGATAAATCCTGTTTCTATGGGTGCATGCTCCCTACACAGCTGACTGTAGAAAAAAAGCCTATTCGATTGGATTCAACGACTTGCGCCATTGTCAGCCATTACTGAACGCCGGGTTTAGGGGTTTTCGAAACGCTTCCAAAATTCCTGAAATTAGACTCCTCACACGAAACAAAAACAGCAATGCTGGCAACTGTGTCCTATCCTACTTTCAAACAGAAATGGCTCACTATAAAGCCTGAGCTCAAAACGACACTCACCAAGGAACGAGGTCACGAAATTTTGGTTAGTGCTGTCAAAAATGTGAAAGCAAACAGTACAGTCAGAACTCCACTTCGAAGACCATGCTAAGCAGTCTGATGGGAGCACTGATGCGTTTTTTTATTACGAGGGTGAATCCGACGCACTGTCTCCTAACCAAGACTGCTCAGAAATGGAAGCTCTGAAGTGTCTTCAAAATGGATCATACGCTCTCAGCAGCCTCAAGCAGTATCCCAGCATTCGCCTCGTATTCAGAAAATTCAACACTCCACTCCCTTCGTCAGCTCCTGTTGAACGACTCTTTTGTCTTGCCGGTCAAATTCACGCTCCCAAAAGAAATAGGCTGTCAGACCTAATGTTCAGTCAACTTGTTTTTTTGAAGGGCAATTCTAATTACACCTAATGTGAATCTTTTGTTCATATGCTAAATGATTCAAATGGAAATGTTTCATACAGTGTATGGTTCAATTTTTTTAAATGTTTTTATTCCCTACATAAAATTTAATGGTAATGTAGCGCGATACATGTATCGAGTATCGGTATCGCCTCGAGAATTCTCAAAGTATCGTGCATCGATATCGCCTTATTTGTTTTTGATGTATCGCAGTATCGGTATCGCCTTGACTAATTCTTTATACCGATGCCCATCTCTGGTGGGTGAAGGGGCCGTCCTGTGGCTGCCGCGGATGTGGTGCCGGACATCGTTAATGAAACAACGGAAAGGAGCATAAAGAGGATGCTCTGATCCAAAGTATACGTTTGATGCTCCCGACCCATGACTTGAAGTTTTGCGCGAAAATATGAGAGACATTATATGTAACGATAGAGAATATTGGGATATGTATGCGGACAGTCGTTAGTGACCCATTACCCTCTGGTTGAGAAGAGTTGAAAATTGAAGGTGTGAACGAGCTGTCAATATGCCGTAGACGTGTTTCTGACAACCCAGCTATTATCGTTCAGCAGATCTGCCTAAAGTGATGCTTTAAATGGGTTGTCATTGGTAAGAAAATCAGTTTGCTAGCCGGCTCTCGTCTGCTAAGATGGCGGCGTGAAGCCACGCAGCAGAGTGTGTGTTCGGCGACCCAAGATAGCGTCGGGCAGCAACCGACTGGCCGCGCAACAGCCAATATGACACTTAATGATTGTGAAAGACTGTCCGCTGTCTCATGATCAAATCAATAGCCGGCATCAGCCAATATGGCACTTAATAATTGTGAAAGACTGTCCGCAGACCGCTGTCTCATGGCCAATTCTGCCTAAAGCGGACATCTGCCTATAGTAGGCATCCGCTTAGTGCGTCAGTGCGTCAGCCGGTTGTCGTTTGCTAAGACGGCCGCCCGACGCCGCTAGGCAGCGCGTTGTCGTATGATGCAAGATGGTGTCGGACGGCACCCGACGCCGCTCGGCCTCGCATTGTCGTACGATCTAATATAGCGTCGAGAGGCACCTGACCGGTTGCGCAACAGCCTTTATGTAATTATAAAAGGCTTTCTGCAGACCGCTGTCTGATGACCAAACATCCATAGCCGGTATCTGCCTATAGTAGGTATCTGCATATCGCAGGCATCCGCTTACCGTGTGCCATTTGTTAGCCGGTTGTCGTCTGCTAAGACTGCAGCTTGACGTCGCTTCAGTAGGTGTTGTTGTACAATTTCAGATGGCATCGGTGGCAACTGACCGGCAGCGCCACAGCCCATCTGATACGTAATAATCTGCATGTAAGTGTAGAAAGCTGTCCACAGACTGTTGACTTTACGAACCAACAGCAGTAGGAGGCCTCTGCGTATAACAGTCGTCTGCATATTGCAGGCATCCGCATACCGTGTATCATTTGTTAGTCGGTTGTCGTCTGCTAAGATAGCAGCCCGACGCTGCTTCGGCATGGTGTTGTCGTACGATTCCAGATTGCGTCGGTGGCAACTGACCGGCCCCGCAACAGCCTATCTGACACGTAATAATCTGCCTGTAGGTGTGAAAAGCAGTCCGCAGACTGCTGACTTCACGACCAAACATCAGTAGCGGGCCTCGGTTTATGGCGGGCCTTGGTCTGCCCGGCCACTGCTTAGGGCAGGTATCCGCCCTACGAGCAAGATATAACCTTATGCTGGACGGCTCGCAAAGGAACGTCATATAGGACACGTACTCATCTGCATGTTGGTATGAATAGCTGTCCTTGGACTGCTGAATTCAAAACCAAGCATCGATGGTGTCAGCTGTTCCCATCTGGGGCACTAGTGGCAGTGGATCACTAATTCTCTGCCCAGATGGGCCGCGGAGTACCGTTTCTTACCTGCTGTTAAGCAGGTGCAAAGACCGTAGCAGTCTTAGTGGGCGGATGAGCTGTAGCGCTGAGACAACCTGTCGTGGCGAAGCTTGAAGCACGAATGAATGCCGGGGTATGGCAGAACTCACTTATATAGGGCGGGAGAGACTCCGGCTCATCGATAAAATCGCAAAACAAAGGACCCCGAATATCGTCGATATAGTCGCAAGACATAGAAACGCCGATTTCGTCGAAAAGGTCGAACACATAAAAAAATCGAGAAAATTCGAAGAAAACACAAAATTTTGAAGTTTTTCGAAAAATGTTGACAGACATAGAAATGTTGTACCCGGTCGAAAACTACTTTCGACGAATGTTATCAAGATTCTCTCATAAATCGTCTCTGTTGTTTCCTCATTAAGATTCATTCGAATAAAAGCAGAAGCGCATGCAAAACCATATGGCTCTAACAAAGTGAAAGAAAATTGAACGTCGCCTGCAGACCAACAAACCTCCCGCTCTGTTGCAGGTCTAATACCATAAATCGAATTATTCTAAGAGTGTGTGGATAGACAGATAAAACAGTATTGCCACAACAGTTTATTCGGAATTGTGATGAATTTTTTCTTATTTCTATTCCGCCGTGTAAAACTGTTAGTAAATAGTTCATCTCTAGAGGAGTGCATGTGAGACTGCTTGAAGAAAGGTGTGTGAAGGACAGTGTTCAGCTCAATTCGGTACCAAGGTACGTTTTTGGTGAACTTGATCCGATTTCTTCAAAGAGGTTGTTGACAAATTCTATAAACCTATGTATAGATACCGTATCTTCTCAGGCTGCACAGGTCTAGCGTTGTCGCGTATAGACATTATCCAGGTGCAACTTAGCATTTAGAGTCGAGATCCAGGCGCAACTAAGCCCACCTAACAAAAGGCTATCACAGCCATCTTGGAATTTTTGATTGGAAATTGTAGAAAAAAACTATTGGTTTGGTAACTGTAACATGGAATAGCTAAAAAAAACTGGTTTATGATTAAAGATTAAGTGAAATCTTCAATGAATAATTTTCGCTCGATATTTGAACTCATTGGAAATTTAATTGTTATTATCCATTCAAAGAATTGTATAGATGCAATACCGTAAGAAATTTTGATATAAAGTTACATTCCGCGTGGGAAATGTCCAGTTTGTTTTTTCGGTTATAAACAAAGCATGAACGAATTTTCTTTCGCTACTGTACCTCAGGTAAGGATCCCAATGTTGTGATGCTCGTGATATAGGATACACCTAATTATGCCGGTTTGTCACCGGTCTCTCGCTTTTATAGGTTTGCAAATTCTTCTATCGGACCAACCTAACTTTTCGGAAGGGATTTGTTGACGCCTTTCCTTTTCACGATCAGCTAGCCATATGGGGAAAATGCCACTGCAGTGTCGGACCAGGGCATCTTCGCTCTAACAGTCTTCTCTCGTTAGTGCCTAATATTATATATTTGATCTCAATCGCAAATATTGTACAACGTCACCTGAGCTCACGTTCCGCCACTACAGACTCCTGCCCATAAACTGCGTAAACAAGGATGGCCGAATCTACTCATCTGGGTGGTACTCCCACCAACGCTACTTAACAACAAGATACAATTACGCGTTTTTGGGGCCTTCCAGTCACCTGTCGTCCCCTCCAAATGACTGGAGTTCTTCCTACTGTATGGACAGTAGCGAAAGAAAATTCGTTTATGATTAAATATTATGAAAAATCTTCAATGTTCATTTTCCGCTTGATAGATGAACTCATCGGAAATTGAATTGATATTATTCATTAAAAAGCGTTGGTCAGACATAATACCTTCAGAACGTTCTATATAAAGACAAATTGCTCGTGGGAAAAAGACTAACCCTAAACGAATTTTCTTTCGCTACTGTACCAAATAGGGTTAGGTCCTACTTTGTAGCCTTAGTTGAGGATGTCTAAAGGTTCATAATGTTTCTGCCAGTGTTTTCGACACCATCTTCTTTAGTCTGTTATCTCTGTATCATCAATTCATAAATCCGCTAGCCTGTGATACCCTAAAGCAACTCGGAACTCGTTTTCGACCACATCGGTTACTAATATATAAACAGCTTGTATTATTTTTCAACCCCTACCGACGAGACACTGAACCCTCGTCAGGCACGGCTGTAGATTTAAGACCTGACTTGACAAACAACTAATCATCCTACCTAAGCGGATCGTTGAAGTTCGGCCCCGAGAGGTCCTTGTCCTCTCCATCACCATTGCATGCCTAGGAAGTAAGACAATTCCTCCCTCTACCTTACTGTGACCGTACCCTCGTTGGCTTCGCGCAGCAGTGGCTGTGAACTCAATGCGAAGGAAGCCTTCTGTTATGATGTGTGCTTAGTAAAGGTATAATCCAGAGTTACAAGTAGCCCGCGCAGCAGTGGCTGTGAACTCAATGCGGAGGAAGCCTTCCGTTCTGATGAGTGCTTGTTAAAGGTATAATCCAGAGTTACAAGTAGCCCGCGCAGCAGTGGCTGTGAACTCAATGCGAAGGAAGCCTTCTGTTCTGATGTGTGCTTAGTAAAGGTATAATCCAGAGTTACAAGTAGCCCGCGCAGCAGTGGCTGTGAACTCAATGCGGAGGAAGCCTTCTGTTATGAGTGTTTGTTAAAGGTATAATCCAGAGTTACAAGTAGCCCGCGCAGCAGTGGCTGTGAACTCAATGCGGAGGAAGCCTTCTGTTCTGATGAGTGCTTGTTAAAGGTATAATATAGAGTTACAAGTAGCCCGCGCAGCAGTGGCTGTGAACTCAATGCGAAGGAAGCCTTCTGTTCTTATATGTGCTTAGTAAAGGTATAATCCAGAGTTACAAGTAGCCCGCGCTGTAGTGGCTGTGAACTCAATGCGGAGGAAGCATTCTGTTCTGATGTGTGCTTAGTAAAGGTATAATCCAGAGTTACAAGTAGCCCGCGCTGCAGTAGCTATAAGGAAGCATTCTGTTCATCTAACAACCCCTGTCACTAAGGACGACGGCGAAACTTTGGGGCTCAGAAGCTGAGGGGGTTCAAGCCTTGATGAGGTAGGGTTAGGTTGTTCAATTTTTTCATAAAACAACCCCGGTCATTTTAAGGACGACGGCAAAATTTTGGAGCTCTGAAGCTGAGTGGGATCAGGCTTTGCTGAGGTAGGGTTAGGTTGTTCAATTCGTTCATATAACAACGCCTAAAATAATTCGGTGCTATTTCGATTACATTTGCACGAGCCACTCGGGCGCTGGGTGATCGAGTTCCGAGCTTGAGGTGGACACTATAATTTTGGGGTGAACAGTTAGATGACGCGCAAGCCTTGACCGTCTAATCTTATCTGGATCGACGTGTTCGCTCTGCCTCATGTAGACACGAAGCCGGTCAGGGTTGCTGTTAATGGTTAACCTCTGTTTTCATTTGCGGTGGTGGAAACCGCTCCAGCGTACCGCTTGTAATACTCGATAGCCGCCGACATGCACGTGTTGAGACATGGGAGGAGGGGGGAAGGGGTGACCGGCTTGGGGGCGTGGTGGAGCGTTATTGCTGATCTGAATTAACTCTGTGGGTTTGTGTGGCAGTTATCAAATGGCCACCCGTGTGGCATCATTTGTACTGTGGATACCAGAACATTGTTACTTGGAGCGTGTTCATGTCCCTCAATCACATTGCAACGCACCAACAAGACTCGTGCTGGGATGACCTAATGTCGGACATGGACCAGAGTTAATGCTAAAGTTATCTCAATGTTTTCTGGGAGAGCAATGATTAGGATTGTTCACTTGCCCCTGGAAAAAATGCAGCGTATACGATGTGGCCCTAGTACCTTGAAAGGGTCAGTGGAATTAAAGCTGGGCAAATCACAGGTTGCGTCCACGCTAACACCGCAGAGACGACGCACACGACGCCATCCCCACAGGCGAGGATATTGAACAGGATGGGTTGACTGATGTTCGCTGAGTCCGGGGCCCCAGACGCCGCCCCGGCAGGTGAGACACTTTGATGCAGTTGGCCCCCCTGACTCGTGGAGGGTCCATTTTGAGCGACGCCAAATAGGGTCCAGTCCATGTGATAACCTGCCCTGGTCTTTGTCGTCGCCAGGTAAGTTCACGATATAGGTATGTTCACGAATTCATACAATACTATTATACTTCATCACGTATTCGATCTGAAGCCATTTCTATTCATAAAGAATCATTGTCATAGTAAGAACGCATAGTGTATGACAATTGTAACGGGTGCGCCGACGTGTTACGTTATGTTGCGTGCAGCTGGATGTATTTGCTGGCTAGGTTTTTAGCATATTGTTGGAACCTTGGTTTCCTAACCTAACTTAACTTAAGAGTATTTCTAACTGGCGGAGCAAATGTACGTGTTTCTAACCCGCGGGGCAAACGTACGTAATATTATAGGTACGTAGTTCTAAACCCACGGGGAAAGTATATATTTTCAATAGGCCAACCTGTCCTTCACACAACCCTTTGAGCATGCCACTCACGGTATTGGCTCACATGCAGTACACGTGTTTAGTTACGCACGTCAGCTGCTAGTATTGGTCCATACTGTCGTAGACATTATGAACACTTAATTATAATCGTGTGACTGTACTTCTTATGATATCGCTATAACTGGGTTAATGAGTATTGACCTTTCGGTTAGTGCGATTCTGGCGGTGGCTATCAATCAGTACTCGCAGTCTCGTACTGATTGATAGCCATCGTACTTGTAATCTAAACACCCTCTCCCACGGGGCTGGTGTTAAGCTTTTAGATTGTCTCTTAATACTTGTCAATGGAAGTTCCCACGGGGCTGGTGTTAAGCTTTTAGATTGGCTCTTAATACTTGTCAATGGAAGTTCCCACGGGGCTGGTGTTAAGCTTTTAGATTGGCTCTTAATACTTGTCAATGGAAGTTCCCACGGGGCTGGTGTTAAGCTTTTAGATTGGCTCTTAATACTTGTCAATGGAAGTTCCCACGGGGCTGGTGTTAAGCTTTTAGATTGGCTCTTAATACTTGTCAATGGAAGTTCCCACGGGGCTGGTGTTAAGCTTTTAGATTGGCTCTTAATACTTGTCAATGGAAGTTCCCACGGGGCTGGTGTTAAGCTTTTAGATTGGCTCTTAATACTTGTCAATGGAAGTTCCCACGGGGCTGGTGTTAAGCTTTTAGATTGGCTCTTAATACTTGTCAATGGAAGTTCTAAGTGAAGAACCTCAACAACTAGCTACGTGCTAGCTGCTAAACTAATAGAGTTTACGACAAAACTAATAGTGTTTACGACAAAACTAATAGTGTTTACGACAAAACTAATAGAGTTTACGACAAAACTAATAGAGTTCACGACTAAACTAATAGAGTTTACGACAAAACTAATAGTGTTTACGACAAAACTAATAGTGTTTACGACAAAACTAATAGAGTTTACGACAAAACTAATAGAGTTCACGACTAAACTAATAGAGTTTACGACAAAACTAATAGTGTTTACGACAAAACTAATAGTGTTTACGACAAAACTAATAGAGTTTACGACAAAACTAATAGAGTTCACGACTAAACTAATAGAGTTTACGACAAAACTAATAGTGTTTACGACAAAACTAATAGAGTTTACGACAAAACTAATAGAGTTTACGACAAAACTAATAGAGTTCACGACTAAACTAATAGAGTTTACGACAAAACTAATAGTGTTTACGACAAAACTAATAGTGTTTACGACAAAACTAATAGAGTTTACGACAAAACTAATAGAGTTCACGACTAAACTAATAGAGTTTACGACAAAACTAATAGTGTTTACGACAAAACTAATAGTGTTTACGACAAAACTAATAGAGTTTACGAC
>SDVV010032393.1:0-11430 GCA_016164225.1 Gammarus roeselii
CAGTCCGTAACCAGCTCGGGAAGGCCCACCATTTTGCTCATCTTGCCTAGGACATTCTGCATTCCGATTATATTCGCGTCCAGCTTCGAGAAGCGTTCATTTGTGTCATCCACTACGACCTGAATCAGGACTCCTGTCGATGAGGGACTTCTGAGGAGTTCAACGTTCTTTCTCGCAGACACGTTTGAGTACGACTCTCTAGAGGGGCCGTCAGCCCCTCTCCGATTGGACTTGGTCTTTCCCATTGTTCAATCCCCGGCTTCTACCCGGAGCTCCCGCTACTGGAGGTGAGGGTATTCTTTACATTTATTTACATTGTATACACGAATATACACGCTAACTTAATCCTTAAATTAATCTTAAATCTATTTTTTTTTTTTAGATTTTTGTTATGATAACCTTTTTTTCAACCATTTTTTTAAATTTCAATTGGTTTCGATTCTAAATTCACAAACCCCGGTGTCATTGGGGGGCTCACCTCTTTGTGCACCAAGAGGAGGGAGGTAACTACAAACTGAGAAGGGATGGGACGGTGGAGAGATCTTTTAAATGAAAATATATCTACACAAAGGGACGAATAAAATTTGGTGGTTAACGAGGACGCCGCGGAAAGGCGGGTGCCTTATTGCTTTCGCTCTAAAGAGATGATAGTCGATCTCTCCAATTCAATTGAAAACTTTAACCTTTACAAGACGATATTCGGTCTCTGAGCGATATTCGGCTTATTCGGCTCTTAATTTGATACAGCAACAAAAAGGAGCTTCTATACCCGGAAACTTTGGAGCGTAGACGCGAAGAACAATAGGCGATGTTAATTTCAAACTCAGTTAGTTGTCCGTCATTGGTTACGATACTGCCTCTGCGCATATCCGTTCGGCAAGTAAAGTAGTGCTGTATATTGTCTTGTTAAGGATTCAGATCATGCGATGGACCGGAATTCAGCGCAATTAGTTTTCGAATCCCACAACCTTCAGGAACGCCTGCTGATGGAATCCAGCCTGTCTAAAACTGAATCCAGTCGTATTAAAACTTTACCTAATTTCAATAGTCTGCTCGGGGTCTGTTCAGTAGATGCAGCTACAAGAGATATTTTGCTTAGAGCTAATCCGCAAATGACTAATATTGTAACCCCCCCCCCTCACTGTTGAAATTGTGGGTTGTCGCGAAGTTGCGCTGTTACCTAGACATGCCATATGGATCCTGGCGCTGTTTGCTTTAATAGAAATTTGAGCACGTTGAGTTGATCAAATTCTCATATCCACGTTCGAATTTGTACCAATGTCTCCTCTTAATGTTTCTAAGTTTTAGTCGCTGATGAGGCTAACATAGTATTGTTAATAAATGTCGGCTTTTGTCTTTATTAAAAAAAAATCCCCTGAGTGTGGCTTATATTCCTTTCCGCAAATTATATCATAACGAAGAAAAAAATGAGAACGCTACCCGGAGGATACCTAACAAATTCAGCTAGAACCCTAGACTGGCGAGGTGTTAGTTACGCAGTACTCGAGGTTGTTCAGATTAACCTACATATAAGGAGAATACCATGGATGTAGCAACTTGTTAAATACAGATACAGACACTACGCCAAATCCCCCAGAAAGAGGGGTGGCCGACGACAAGGCGCACCTCACCACCGAAACACACACTCTGGGTCACGAGTGCAGTCTGAGTATCCGTTGTCAGCAGCAGGGCCCGACAGTTTTCACTGGTTTACCCCCACCGTGTCATGATGGCCGGGCTCCACCCCCACCCACGACCATCCCGACAATGTGATGCTAAGTGCGGGAAAGCACATCGGAGAAGCGTCAAAAATCAACCATTCACACCCATTCTCCACTCAAGCCTGTTCATTGTACGATCTCTCGCTACTTCCACATTCAAGTCTCTCCTTCCTAACGCCTGCTTCACACCATCCATCCACCCAAACTTCGGTTTACCTCTAGGTCTGCGACCACTCGACTCCGCTTTTCTCACCTTTTCTTACCAATCTCCCTTCATTCATCCTCACCATGTACCCGAACAATCTCAGAACACGCGAATCCACTCGGTCCTCCAACTTCTTCACCATCCCCGTTCTGATTCGAACCCCGTCGTCAGTGAACCTGTCTCTCAGCGACACGCCAGCCATGCTCCTTAAACATTTCATCTTGAAAACATGCAACCTTCTTCGCTCCTCTGCTCTCGCCCCCCAAGTCTCAGCTCCGTATAGCACAGTTGGGACAACGACACCCTTTTATAGCCCTCTCTTGGCTTCGATCCCCAGCGTCCTGCAGCTCATAACACTCTTCAGTGTACCGAGGACATTACACCCCTTCTTCACTCGCGACTTCACCTCAGTTTCCACTAGTTCAGTCTTCTCCACATGTGAGCCCAGAAACTTAAAACACTGAACATCTTCCAACAACTCTCAATTCAGGAGGACACTAATTCTGCTCGCATCAACAGTCCTAGAGCATCTCATTACTTTTATCCACATTCACTCGAAGCTTCCGCCTCTCACACACTCTACCAAACTCGGACACCAGCCTACATAGCTTCTCCTCTGAATCAGCCACCAGCGTCGTATCATCCGCAAACAGTAACTGGCTCAACTGCCAACTCCGCCCATTCGCTTCCAAAAGCTTCGAGCCACTACCCAGCACACTCGCGTTCACTTCCCTGACCACTCCATTCATGTAGAGATTGAACAGCCTGGGAGACATCACGCAGCTTTGTCTCAGACCCACTTTCACTGTAGACCAATCTATCACCTCGCTTCCCACTCTGACACATGCTCGACTGCCAACATAGAAACTCTGCACCGCTTTCAGTAGTAGTAGTAGTTGCTTCTGTTTTCCACAGGAGTCCCAACGCGAAGTTAATGCAGACTCCCCCGTAGGGCAATTGAAGAGTGGCAGAGTAGGTGCAGCGTAGATAATGAGTACGTTCAACGCAGATTACGAGTAGGTTCAACGCAGATTTCGAGTAGGTTCAATGTAGATTCAGAGCAGGTTCAACGCAGATTCAGAGTAGGTTCAACGTAGATTCAACGTAGATTCAGAGTATGTTCAACGTAGATTCAGAGTATGTTCAACGTAGATTCAGAGTATGTTCAACGTAGATTCAAAGTAGGTTCAACGTAGATTCAGAGAATCTATAGTAGATTCAACGTAGATTTCGAGTAGGTTCAACGTAGTTATAAAGTAGGTTTAACGTAGATACTGAGTATGTTATTTGTGGATACCGAGTAGGATTAACATAGATGCCGAGTAGGTTTAACGTAGTTTCAGAGTAGGTTCAACGTAGAGTAGCAGTAGTTTCTTTCGAGCTCCGGCGGGGCCCCCAACGCGAAATCGTCACACGAATCCACACAGGGCCCCAGCGGGCGTCTAACTATGTATAATTATATAAATAATACAAAATTGATCACCATGAAAAAAGGGTACAAATATATATTGGAGCCCATAGAGGAAGAAAGAATAAAATACTAGAATAAAGTGTAAATGATAGATAAAATGAATATGAATAATCATCCATCCACCCCAATGCACCACTTTCAACAGATTTCCACCCGCTCCATTCAAACGCAACACCATCCACAGCGCTTCCCTGTCAATTCTGTTGAATGCCTTTTCCAAATCCATGAAGGCCCAGAACACATCCTTTCCCTTTGCAAGGTACTTCTCACAGACCTGTCTCACTGCAAAGATCTGATCGGCACACCCTCTACCGCTCCCAAAGCCCCACTGTTCCTCTCCAATTGCGCAATCCGTACATTCTCTAATCCTTTTGATGAGCTCTCTCCCATACAACTTACCGACAACATATAACCAACTGATACCTCCTGAGTTGCTGCATTCAGTTTGATCTCCTTTGTCCTTATACAGCTGGCACATGCAGGCACTGCCACACTCAATCGGTACCCCGCTCGTCACAAAACATATGTTCAGTTGCCTCACCAACCATTCGACAATAGTTATTCCAATCGGTGAATGGAGAATCGGTGAATGAATTGCGTGAAACAGGCTTTAGGGGGGAGAGACATCAGTGTGGAGGTAGCGGGGGAGCACGCAATGGATATGCGTGAGTGGAGCATGATTGTGAATTTATGAATTCTATTGCAACCCTAATGCGCTTTCCCGCCCATGGTGTCTCGTCGAGAAGCGGGACGAACGCGGGTTGGCACATGCCTGTCAATTATGACGCAGCAGGAGGTAAACAAGTGAAGCTGTCGAGCCTGCTGCTGACACTGATTTTGGATCTCACTTCTGACCCAAAGTGTGTTTTGTTGTCCTGGCCAGCAGTAGCACTAAAAGGTGAAGTTTTTGTAGCGGTGAGTACAAGAGAACAGTGTTATGTGCATCTTGCCGACGGTTCCCTCCCTGTCTGGACGATTCAGTATTGCACCTTTTTCTGTTTTAAGTATATTTACTTTTGATATAGACCACAATAACAGCACATAATTCTTCTGATGAGGTGCTTTGCAAACTGTATTTTTATGTTGGTAGGCGTTTTGAAATGTATCAAGAGGAAGACTTGTTAAAATTACTACTGTACGCAGCTTCGCCACTTACTTTTCTTGCAGACCTTAACATTTGGATCGCAGCCTGGCTCGTCAGTAACCGGGACCAGTTCGTCTCTGAAATAAAAGAGTTTGTAAATGTTAACTTGTAAAGGAAGTTAATTAATATGAATAAAAAAAGACTTTCGTATTGAAATACTAGATGACGCCAACCTCACAAAGATTATGACTCTGACCTAAGAATTCTTCCCAAATTATTATTATTATTAGATCATTTATTTCCATCCTCCGGCAATGGGTTTTCAATTTTAAGGAAATAAATACATTCTTAAACATAAGACATGAAACTTCATTATCAACTACGCTACTTGAATTACTGAAAACGAGAGTTCAATTTGAATTCGTCACAGCTCATCTCTCGGGGCCGCCGGTTCGGAGAACATGGAGCGAAATATTATTTACATTAGTATCATTTGTGCACATATAAAAAATGTCTATTTTGACAAGATGATTCCGACTACATAGCGTTGGGAAAACCAGTGACCCGCGGGGTTGAAAAATAAGAACTACTTGGGGTGGATAAGTAACAAAAAACATGGGTGTGGAAAATAACAAGAACATGGAGGGTGGGGGGAATCACGCATGCATGTGGTTAGAGTCCCGAGAACATGGAGTTGGGACATCAAAATGTGTTAACATATTGTAATGAGTAGTCTACATTATTGTACGATGTCAAATATGTGGATGGACAACATGAATTATACACAAAATATGAATACAATATAGGGTTGGGAAATCGGAAAGCGCCAACATATTGTACAGATGGGTCCTAACCATTGTATTAATAATGAAGGGGTGAATAGGCGACACAAGTTATACAACATATACCAAAACGACTGGAACATTTAAAACATAGAAATAGACAAAATGATAGTTAACACTTCTGGTAATTGGCAAAGACAATTGTAATCGGTAGCAACATAGAAAACATATGTATCGTCTGAGTAAAGACGATTAGATGGTGTCTCAATGTTGAGAGTTATGGTGGTGGTGGTTTCGGACATACTCAAGAACAGAATGCATTTTCTGTTTACAGGTATGATGTATTTAGCTTGTGTTTGTGGGCTAAGTTACGGTTTTGAATTGATCGATCAATAGATGTTCATTAAGCCTATTCTTGAAAGACGCGTTGGAGTCAAGATTCTTGAGGCTTGTTGGGAGGTTGTTCCAGGATTTTGGTCCAGTGATCGAAAAAGTCCGACATGCACTTTCCATTTTCGTGTGTTCAACATGAGCGCCGTTTGTTGTCGATATTGAGCCACTACAATTTTTCGAGGAATGGTTACCATCGCATGTTATTCTTGCCGCAAAGCTTATACAACGTTGTACTTTCTCTCTTTGAGTTTGGGTGCATTTACCCCAAATTGAAAGACAGTAGTTAATGTGAGAAAATTCCAAAGCGTGGACAATCAGTAATCTTGATTTGAAATCCAATTATTTTTTTGCGGAGTTTAGGAACAAAAGTGTTCCATTCAATTTGGAACACAGAGTAGTTATGTGGTGTTTGAAGGAAAGATTGTGATCAAACCATACTCCCAGACTTATAACTTTATCTTTAACAGGTATGTCAGATTTGCCTATCCTGATAGAGAAATTCATTGGAACTGCTTTTTTTTCGAGTTCGAGCCGAACGAGATGCACTTTTTTTTCAGAGCTGAGCTTGAATCCATTTTTATCATACCAAGATTTCAGATTAGTTACGGCTGTCTGAGCGTCGTCTTTCAGCGCATTCAGATCTGACGGTTTGCGTGAAAGCAATATTTGAACATCAAAGGCGTACATTACCTTTTTTTGCCTGATTTTTTGGTATTTTACAGTCGACGTCATTTACAAAAACCGGGAACAACTAAAGGCCAAGTATCGAACCTTGAGGGACCCCAAAGGCAACTGTGGCCGAATTTGACATGTGGCGTTATCGAGTTTAACTGATTGTAGCCGATTCATCAGATAACTTTCGAACCAAGTGGGTGAATGGATTCCGATGTTGCAGAGCTTGCCAAAAAGAATTGTATGACTTACACTGTCGAATGCTTTCGATAAGTCTAGCAATACCAGCAGAGATATCTGCCTTTCATCAAAGTTTTTGTACAGATCTTCAGTGATGCTCATAAGTGCGTCTTCTGTTGACAATTTTCGTCGAAAAGCATACTGGCAGTCATTAAACAGCTTGTTTGATTCGAAGTAATCAATCAATTGGATAGATATTACCTTTTCTATAATCTTGGATAGAACAGGCAGAAGACTGATTGGTCTCAAGTTGGATGGTTCATTCTTGTCCCCAGATTTATGAAGTGCTTGTATGATTGCACGCTTCCAGATCTCTGGAGAAGTTTCACTTGCTATGGAGGTGTTAATAACTGTGCTGATATAGGGCAAGGTATCTATAAGGCTGTCTTTTGGATATTGTAGAGCTAAACCATATATTCTTGAAAGAAATTGTGTTCCTCAAGGTAAATACAGCTCGTTTTACTTCTTGTTGCGATGCTTGCTTTGGTTTCCATTAGACGATTGCTTCTTGATCGCTGTCCCCATCGAAAACTTTTGGACTCCATGTATTTGTTGCGTCGCTCTGTAATCCTTGATGAGCTTCCTGAGTTACCTCTTCAAAAATCTGTTTCCCAACTCCAGCGAAGTAGTTGTTAAACTTCTCTGAAGTTACTTGAGTATTTGGATAAAAAGGCGAGATGATCTTTTGTTTGTAGGGAACAATGATTTTCAGTATATTCCATGTTTATTTTCGATTGTTTTGTACTGTTCTACTTCTTCATGATGGTATCAATTTTTGCCCTCCTGACTTCTCGTTTGACTCTTCTATTTTGAATTCGAAATAATTTTAACCAAGTGATGCTTTGTTTTGCTCTGCGTTTTAAATTATTTTTCAAGTGCAATTTCGTTTTGCAGTTTTTCTGTAATCCATTTAACCGGTGTGCTTTTAATTGTTTTAGTTTCCGTTGGCACCACAGCGTTTAGACATGTGAGGAGATAGTCTGTGAGTAATTGGGCTTGCTCTGTGACGTTTTTTGTGCTATGTATCGGTTTTTATCATTTCGACGTTTGCCATTAGTTGTGCTCTGAAATTATCAGTGGTGTAATATATTTTTGTACGACAGGTTATTTTGTATACTTGTTTCTTCTTTTTTGTGATGTTAATAGTCCAGTTTATTTCACAGTGGTCCGAGAAAGAATTGTGCTCCACGTATTTGGTAACAATGAAAGACGAATTGTTACTTATGAGCAGATCCAATACAGTTTGGGATTCGGTAGTAATTCTTATTGCACTTTCAATGAGCTGTTGCAGTCCGAATCTGTCTGAAATCGGTTTCATATTGTTGGATTTCAATTTCAATTGATCATCATTAAAATATCTCAAAATGTACAGCGTCTTTCCTAAGCGGATAGCTTCTCGAAATTTTTCTTCGATGTATTGAAAAGACTGTACACTTGCTTCGTCTGGACTGTAAAGAGAACCAACAAAAAACGATATGGTTTTTGTACCTGGATGTTCACCCAAAGGTCATCAACTTTATTGCTGTCGTTAAACATTACTTGCGAAGAGGTATATTCTTCTCGCACATAAAACACGGTTCCACCTCCTTTCCTTTCTCTATCTTTTCAATAAGCATTGAAGCCGTCAATCTCGATGAAGATAGTTTTATTGTCAGATTCCAGCCAGGTTTTACTCAGACATAGAATGTCAATGGCGTTCTCCTTCATCATCATTTTGATGTGATCCATCTTTGTTCATAAGCTTCTAACGTTTATATGGTTAATCACGATATTATTTAGGTTCTGATGGGTATTTACAGACATGGTTGCTGCTTCAGCTTGAACAGTTTGTGCCTTGAGTCATTTGTTTTTACTTACGGGACATTTGGTGTCACTTTGGGATGATTGCAGAGGCATCTCTCCATCGAATATGGATGTATCATTGTCGTATTGGAAAACGGTACATTTGTTTCCACATGCTTGTTTCGCTTCGCTGCAATATTTTGTTGTTCAAAATGTGGCTACAGAGGGTGGGTTGGTGCAAGATTACTTATAGTGGTCCTCTATCTTGACTACAAATATCGAGTAGTGAGCAGCTTCATCACTCTTAAGGTTGGTCGGATTATTTCCAGTTTTTGTTACGATGTCCGACTTTCTTTCATCCAAGATTGTGATTTGTATTCTGAGTGCGTTGCGGAGAATTGCGGGGACTAGATCGCCAAAACTGCTATTGTACTCTTTGTTTTCAAAATACTTTTCTAACTTGGAGAAGATCCTATCATCTTTTTTAAACTCAGTGAAGGCTTTATAATCTTCCATGTAATTGAACGGTTCCTCCATCGCTTCAGTTTTTATCACCTCCAAGATGTTTTCATCGTTTTCACCGCGTGAATCATACAATGTCCGTCTGCTAGGGTCGATTGTCTTTTTAATCGTAAATCATTGATAATGGTGTCGATGTTGGTGTTCCTGGGAAATTGTTGCAAGTTTTCAGTCACCTGCATTGACATTCGTTCATCCGGTTTATTGTTTCTTGAGTCAGCAACGCCACCTTCATTTAAATTTTTAATATGCTCTTCAGGAACACTCTTACT
This sequence comes from Gammarus roeselii, assembly GCA_016164225.1. Taxonomy (NCBI): domain Eukaryota; kingdom Metazoa; phylum Arthropoda; class Malacostraca; order Amphipoda; family Gammaridae; genus Gammarus; species Gammarus roeselii. Next base: position 9,142 of record SDVV010032393.1, read on the forward strand.
GACGTTATCTAAGAATCTGGTTGCTGATTCTTGAGTGGCATTGTTTGCATGTTTGAGATATGCTTGCTTTCGGTTCTGTTCTTTGTTATTGACGGTAGGTTGGAGCAGGGGAGACAGAACAGAACCATGATTTTTTTTTAAATTGGTGACTGAAGGGAGGCATGGCTGAGGACGGCTGAACCGTGATAGAAGAAGGAATGGGTGAAGGGGGGTAATATATAAGAGGGATTAACGGAATAGGTAGAGTTGGAGTTTGGGCTGAGGTTAGGGAATGGTAGCGAAAGTGGGAGCTAGAGGAAAGAACAGATGGAGGGGGGTAATATATGGAAGGGATTGACGGGATAGATACTGTTGGAGTCGTGATTGAGAGTAGGGAACGGTAACGAAAGTGGGGGCTCGAGGAAAGAATGGGTGGAGGGGGGTAATATATGGGAGGGATTAGAGGAATATGTAGAGTCGGAGTTTGGGCTGAGCTAAGAGAATGGTAGCGAAAGACGAGAATTGGGGCTGTGCTGCAAGCATAGTTAGACGAATTTGTGCGAGTAGTGTAGAGTGGAGGAGGAGGGTAGGAGAAGAAATGAGGAGGCGCTGAGGGGACGCTATTGCTGCGACAGTGTTGAAAAGGCGTTGTATGGGAGCTAATTGTGTGGGGATGATAAGGAGTCACTGATTGGTGATTTTTTGTTTGAATTTTAGTTTGGGGGTGACGACAAGGCGCTAGAATGCGAGTTGTCTGCGAGAAGATGTCCTTTGCTGACGTACGATGGGGTGATGATACGAGAAGATGGTCATATGATGGAGGCATGTAGAGGAAGGGAGGAGACCAGAGTAATGATTGCTTGCTTCTGACATTGTTATAATATTGGGATGGCAATACCTCAACCTTCTGAAGAACGTAACGTGATATCGTGTTGAAGAATTTGATAATTCCACTATTGTTTAGACTAGCATTCTCCGAATGAAACAATCGTTCGCCGGGGGCATCAGTGAATTCGTCTCTTATTTTGCCTGTTGGGATAACTTTGAGCCTCACGCAGTGGCAAAGATTCATGAAACGGCGCCTCTGTTCCATTGTTTTCAGATTGAAGGGTTCTGCAATGTATATCTTAGCAATTTGGTTTTTCGTTAAAGTTTTGGTGGTTATTTGACTACTACTTCATTTTCGACGTAGTTCGTGAGCACAATAATGTAATTTTTTAATGGATTTGCGCTTCCAATGATTTTAGACAGAGCACCGTAATCGTCAATATTTATCTTTTCAAAAGTGCATCTATCTGAAAGGTCGGACGTTAGCCCATTTTTCATAGGATATCACAAATGAGTATTGACTTAGGGGTCTTGGTATGTTCTGTTGACCCGGTGCTGGTGCCTGATGCTTCCCAGTGAGCCGGCTTTGCTGATGCGGATTTTTCTGTTGAGGTGACGATTAAAGGCTCTGTATTGGAGGAATAAATGAGAGTTATGGACTCGGTTTCAGAGGTACAAGGGGTGGGAGATGGTGAGCTCAGCAGCGTTGGGTGAGTATCTGTCGCCGAATGAGCTACTCTGTTTAAGAGGGTAGGCTTTCCTTATCGCGTTTGGGGCACAAGCGATGGCCACCGGAGTGTGTGGGCAATGCGGCAGCTCTATAATCATAGGCTTGCTGGTTTGATGCATTTTTGTCTTTTGCATGATATGCAGTCTCTGTCATTCATGGCACATGCGCATTTCTCGTATGTTCCACTATAACACATGCAGCAGGATTTGCTTTTGTTGACAGTGTGGCTGTGGGGCGAATGTCTTTAATTCAAGGTTAAATCTCAGTGAGGTGGACTACTTAGAGGGTTTGTTGTTGGAGGGGCTTATTTTAGGGCCCTGCGTTAAGAGGAGGACCCGTGACCTTATATTGTGCTTTTAATTGTATGACGACAATACAAGCTCTTTGTAATAAGAAAAACAATAATTTCAATAAGAGGCAGAGACAAATAATTAGCTAGTAATTGTAATGAATGCAGACTAAGCCTATGCAAAGCTGTTTGAGATAAACTTAATCGGAAGATGCAGGACAAGATAAACTTGATCAGGAGATGCAAATAGAAGATATTATTCTATTGATATAAGGAAATCGCACCAAGAAACAAAATTTTGGGTTATAACAATTTGTTTCAATGATCCAAAATTTTTCTAATTGTAAGAATTAATTCAGACAAGAGGGACTAATATTTTAGTTAAAAATTATAACTAATGTTGACTGGTCAAAAAGAGATTTGTCATAGCGTAAACTTAAAAATTCGAAATAAATACTTGCAT
>SDVV010032394.1:0-11429 GCA_016164225.1 Gammarus roeselii
AACAATATCGTCGTATGCTACCCCTAACAATATCGTCACATGCTACCCCTAACAATATCGTCGTATGCTACCCCTAACAATATCGTCACATGCTACCCTTAACAATATCGTCACATGCTACCCTTAACAATATCGTCACATGCTCCCCCTAACAATATCGTCACATGCTACCCCGAACAATATCGTCACATGCTAGCCTTAACATTATCGTCACATGCTACCCCTACCAATATCGTCGCATGCTACCCCTAACAATATCGTCACATGCTACCCTTAACAATATCGTCACATGCTACCCCTAACAATATCGTCGCATGCTCCCCCTAACAATATCGTCACATGCTACCCTTAACAATATCGTCACATGCTCCCCCTAACAATATCGTCATATGCTACCCTTAACAATATCGTCACATGCTACCCTTAACAATATCGTCACATACTTCCCCTAACATTATCGTCGCATGCTACCTCTAACAATATCGTCACATGCTACCCTCATAATTAAACACAACACCATGCGTGAATACTCTTTTTGAAAATGGATTGTTGAGGCCCGGTGAGCTAATCTTCCGATGATGCTCTTTCACGGCCCGATGCCCGTCATCAGTAATCCTATCACAGGCCTACCCTCCTCCGCCATCATTCCTGATAAGGCTGATGATCACTAGGCTTAATTCTCCTTCTCTGTATTTCTGTTTTTAGATATGTACTTCCAGTTGTGGTTGTCTATCATGTATCAGCTTGTATCATTGCCCCGCCCTCTCCCGCCCTAACTAGAGCGGGTGGCTGAATTCACCTGACTCTTAGTAAACGATGCTGGAGAAGAAAATTCTTATAGCCTCAGAGTGGCCAGGGCACGAGCAGGACGTGGATTTTGTGATGGGATAGCTAATTAAATAAAATAGAGTTCGGATGATTCATAATGTTGATGTTGGCGATAATCCGTTGAAATTTTCCTGATAGGATTTGCTTCCGTTGTAGCTAGGATAGTTGGAATATGTTAGTTGGAATACTTTATTAAACTAGTTTAGGATGTCTCAGAAGCATTTGGCTTATACCGGGCCCAATGGACTCTGCATGTATGCATCAACATACTTGACTTGCTTACTGTTTAGCGATTTGATTGCAAGAAAAATATTGCACCTAGAACTATCCATGTATCACGATCTATGGTAGGCATGTATCATCTCTGTACATGTACTTGGGGAATAAACCTATAGGCTTTTAAATATTTTCCCTCCTTCCCCTCTCCCCAGATCCAATACCAATCGTAGCCTTGCCATTCTTACAACCCCGCCCTTTTCTCTCCCTTTTAACACCCTCTCCCCCTTATCCAGCCCCTTCCCCACCTCCCATCAAGGGTTGCTGGGTGTGCCGTCGCAGTTTGCTGCAGCTCCTCTAAGACGACCGGTCAGCTGCCTCCCAAGAGCCGTCTGCCATCCTGACCCGAGGAGTTTGCAGACCAGGGCTCCCAGTGACTTTTCCATTCTAAGTACTGCGTAGAAAAATCTTATATTCAGCGAACTTTATCCAATGGATTCCAACATCCAGTCTTATGCAGGTTATGAAAAAGATTTTTTTCTATAGGCTGCCCTGTTTCTATTAATGGATTATCATCATGTACTTTGTTCTTAAACTACTGACTGCAGTTTCATCATTTATTATATTTTTGAGTAATAACCTGTGGATACAAGAAAGAACAATTCCATCAGCATTGGAGTAAAATTGCAATTGCCATTTTATTCACTAAAGAAACTGCGAGCCAGCACAATTGTACTGAAGATTTCCGTGTTTTTGTTTCGACACACCATATCTGACTTATGTTTCAGTGTATGTGGTGTGTAAAAAAGGAAGAGACATTTTCTTGAGCAGAAGCTTTTGTGTCGCCGAGACATTTTCCTAGAGAATTTTCCTTCTTTTTTCTGTTCTGACGGACAGTGGCCTAAATTTGTAAGACACCCACCAAGATCCGTCTCTGGATGCAGTCAAGACATTCACCAAGATTCGTCTCCGGAGGCAGCCTCTTTGTTTCTTGCAATGAATTTTGGAGGCCTGTGTGTATATGCCTTGAGTAATGTAGTGTGGGAGGGGGTGGATGAATAGACAAAGGTTGCGAGATGGGGGAGTAACGGCGGGGATGGGGGAAGGAGATAAGAGGGAGTCAATGAAACGTTGAATAAAGACGAGGGGCTTGTGGCAAGAGAGACAGCAGAAGTGGAGGAGGAAGAAGGACAGTCAACTTAACGATCTCAGGATAGCTTCTGGAGGTCGAGGATTTTATAGAGATATTTAAAATGTAGTGAAGATGTAACGTAGATTAACATAAACTCAACCAATAATTTTTCGGAAGTTAAAAGAGAAATGAGTGTTCCAATAGGCATTGTTTTATCTTATATAAAAAGCAGTTGCCCCGTCTTCTTGAGAATTTTGAATACCTGACAAAAATCCGAGCTGTTATCTCTTTTTTAATAATTATTATGTACCTGAATGAATGATTCATACAGATTCTATACTTTTCGCAAGCATCTCATAGCCTGTCAAGGGATGTGTAAAAAAATGCCTAAAGGTTTTGGTTCAAAACATTACCCTTTCTAATGAGAGGCTGAAAATCTGAGGTTCAGCAACCAATAATAAACAAAGTTATCTCGGTCATCCTAGTTTAAGTTCAGCAACCTATAATAAACAAAAATTTCTCGGTTGTCCTTGTTTAAGTTCAGCAACCAATAACAAACATAGTCATCTCGACCGTCCTTATTTAAGATCTGTAACCAATAATAAACAAAAATTTATCGGTCGTCCTAGTTTAATTTCAGCAACCAATAATAAACAAAAAGTTATCTCGGTCGTCCTAGTTATCTTGTTCGCGTTTCGTTACTGGTTTTTATTCGTTGAAAAACTCCTCGTGAGTCCAAAGTGAATGTGTTTAATTTTTCCCGGCGGCCTTTTCAGGCTTAGTATGAGACACTGGAGGAGCAATGTCTTGGCCCTTTTCAGGTTTAGTATACGGCGCTGGAGAACAAAAGTCTTGGTCTTTTTCAGGCTTAGAATACGACGCTGGAGAAAAAAAGTGTTGGCCCTTTTCAGGCTTAGTATACGATGGGGAGGAATTTTTTTTAGGCCTCTCTCGAACTTATAATACACAATGCTAGAGAAGAAAAGTCTTAGGACTCTTCTAGCTCAGTATGCGTTGCGTGAAAATAAAAGTTATAGGCCTTTTCGAGCTTAGTACACGATGCTGGAGATGAAAAGTTTTTTCTTTTTCGAGCTTGGTACACCATGCTAAAGAAGAAAAGTCTTGAGTATTTTTTGAGCTTATTGCACGATGTTAGGGAAGAAAAGTCGTAGGTCTTTTTCGAGTTTAGCACACGATGCTGGAAATACAAAGAGTAGGCCTTTTTTGAGCTTAGTGCACGATGCTGGAGAAGAAAAGTCGTAGGTCTTTTTCGTGTTAAGCACACGATGCTGGAAATACAAAGAGTAAACATTTTTCGAGCTTAGTGCACGATGCTGGAGAAGAAAAGTCGTTGGACTTTTTTGAGCTTATAACATGATACTGGAGAAGAAAATTCATTTTGCCACAGGGTGACCAGGGCTTGTACTGGACGTGGACGCAGTCATGTGGTGGGTGGTTAAACAAAATGGCGTTAAAGTGATTCATGATGTTTATGTTGGCGATGAGATGCTGGACTAGAAGCGTTTATGTGGTTGATGATACTGGTCAGTGTGGCTTTCAAACATCCATTCTAATATTTCACCGTATAAGCAAGTTACTAGCCATGCTCATAACAACTATTTTCCTTTAAATTTAAATTTTGGGCGGCAAGAAGGCCCAGAAACAGCACGCGTACCCTAAGTGATATGGTTATGCAGTAAAGCTTGTCGTTCAATTCCTCTGGAAGTTCTTGCTGGAAGCACTGTTAGGCTGGACGATTTTTTTATTACATGTTAACTCAGCCTGCATATCTAAGTGGTACTTCGTTTTCAGTGTGGCTGGTTCGAAATAATCGTACCAGTGAAATAGGTCATTTTTTTCTCGAACAGGAATGAGTTCGAACAGACGTGGCAACATTTCTTCATCGTGGTCGCTACAAAACAGATTTTGGTAAATTCTTCAAATGATTACACAAAATACCATTTCAAAAGCATGATTGAAAACTCGGAACAAAAACTCATGATGTAAACTATTTGGCAATTCAATTTTTCTTTCTGATTAAATGCGAGAAAATAAGAATATTGATGTCATCTGATAACAACAATATATCTTACAAAAACAACGTATAATGTGAAAAACTCTGCCCAAGAGTCGCATAAGCAATAATGTGTTTCCACGAAAGTGTTATCTCTGCAGTTGTAAAAATGCAAATTTGTGGCAATTTTCCACAAGTGTGGGCGGTGTACCCCATCCCGTAATGGATGATACATTTTATCCGGAAACTTTTGCAAATGCTTTGTCCAAATGTATGTCCTGAAAATCGGGCAAAGAATCTGGGAAATGTACCGAGGAATGGAATGGTGCAGAACACAGGATCCACCCAAGCCTGGACTCTGTCCATAACCATGAGAGCTTTCATTAAAAGCGATGTGAGGTTTGATTTGCTCATTTTAGCCGGACCGTCGTCATTACCCGTGTAATCTCGCCCACCGATGACCTCCTCTTGACTTTTAGGTTACTTTTCCGGGCCGGCAAAGCGCCAATTCCGCCGACAACCCTCTGATCGAACTTGGATCCGGCACGTTGGAGTTTTATTAAGGTACTTCGTCCCGGAGTGTGCGATATTGCTGGTGTTATGCTGGTTGAGCGCACGCTGGACGACCCTGGACATTTGTTTCACTCCCGGGATTCAGTATAATATTCCCGGGTCAGCACCAAACACTTGATGTTGTTTCACTCCCGGGATTCAGTATAATATTCCCGGGTCGGCACCAAACACTTGATGTTATAGGCTCAGTGCGCCTGATGTCTCCACCTATTTGTGTTAGTGTTACTGATAACAGCATCGTCAGAGAAATGGGAGCTGCTGTCATGCTAAGTATTATTGGTGTTCAGAGAAAATGAACTTGTTTTGTTGTTGAATCTTTAATTTGGCTACAAGACCATCTTGGCGTCAAACAAGCCTATTCCAAACAGTTCACAATTATTGTGATTTTTTTTTATAGAATCGCCTCAAAAATAGACCTATAGAGGCTTCATGGCAGTTGAAATAATATATGACCTTTTGCCAAATGCCGATTTGAATTGTACAGTACATAACTATAAGCCCCATTACTCATACATAAATACATGCTATAAAAAAGCACAACACATATATACATGTTTTAGGTGAATTTGCAGTAATCTGGTTACAGCCTACTTTCACCAGACACATGAAAAACCAAACACAAATTGTGCCAAAGATCTTAACCTTACTCTGGAACAGAGCTCCTAATGACAATTTTCAATCCATACCAAAATGGTTTGATTTCATATAAATTGCAATCACAACTTCTTTCCACGGCATCACACAAAATTCACTTGAAATATTGAATGTCATCACGTCATACAATCCCCAGGGTCCATCAACTGAATCAATTGCTTCTAGCCTTCACCCCCTTGTGAATGCTGTGTCTGATTGACCCCAGCACGAGTGCACGCAAAAGATTTTAAAGAGTTTAAAAAAGTAAAAAATCATCTACGGTATTTGCTTCCAGTATTTCAATAGTGCCTAAAAAATGACCAAGTTGAACACACGTTAAAAGGGACGAAAATGACAATTTTTGTTTTTAAATTTCAGAAAACCGTTAAACAGGTGAGTAAAGTTAAATTGTTAAACAGGTGAGTAAAGTTAAATTGTTAAGCAGGTGAGTAAAGTTAAATTGTGTAGTTAGGCTAAAATTTCTCCCCTTATATAAGTGAACATCTGTACTTATTTTGAACTGATCTTCCAAGTGAATATCAGTTGGTCCTCTCACTAGAACCGACACCCTACAGAGTGCGCGGATTTTAGGAGCCAGATAACATGCTTAACTGGTAACTTGCTTAACTGGTAACATGCTGAACTGGTAACATGCTTAACTGGTAACTTGCTTAACTGGTAGCATGCTTAACTGGTAGCATGCTTAACTGGTAATTTGCTTAGCTGGTAACATGTTTAACTGGTAACATGCTTAACTGGTAACTTGCTTAACTGGTAACATGCTTAACTGGTAAAATGCTTAAATGGTAACTTGCTTAACTGGTTACATGCTTAACTGGTAACATGTTTAACTGGTAACATGCCTAACTGGTAACTTGCTTAACTGGTAACATGCTTAACTGGTAACATGCTTAACTGGTAACATGCTTAACTGGTAACATGTTTAACTGGTAACATGCTTAACTGGTCGCATGTTTAACTGGTAACATTCTTAACTGGTACCATGCTTAACTGGTAACATGCTTAACTGGTAACATGCTTAACTGGTCGCATGCTTAACTGGTAACATGCTTAACTGGTAATATGCTTAACTTGTAACATGCTTAACTGGTCGCATGCTTAACTGGTAACATGCTTAACTGGTAACATGCTTAACTGGTAACATGCTTAACTGGTAACACGCTTAACTGGGTAAACGATTTGACGTTTGTTCTCCCTGAATGAACAAGGAACTCGGCAAGGAAACCATTCTTTTAATTTGTTATTTATCTCTGACTCAAATAATATTATCAAATTAAATACCACCCTCATTATCAGCTACGCCTCATCCTTGGCGTAATGAAGATGGGGGGCTCTTAAACCTAACTTTCCCCGCCCATACGTTCACGCTCTCCCACGGCCAAGACCCATTGATGGTTTCCTGCGTTCTGCGGCAAATTGCAACATCATACAGAGTGAAATAAAGACCTCTGTTTGTGCCACATTGTTCATTAGGATGTTACCCATCAACAATAATATTAATTAGTATGAATGTAACATTAGCAAGTTTGTTGTGGAATTTTATTTATGATAATTTTATGGGTCGTCTACGCGTCCTTCACAATCGACGTGTGACTGACAGATACTGGAGTAGCAATCACCCACTCCTACGTCCCGGGAAGCACTGAGAGGGTTGGATGGTCCAGTGGGGCAGTTCTTCCCCAGCCCCCCCGGAGACCGAATTGTTTATACACTGTTTACGAATCTTGCCCATGGTGACAACGGAGACTAACTTAGGTGATAACATCAAGACAGCATCACTGCGAAAAATCAGGGAGATGGAGCATCTAGAGACAATATCTAGATACATTATCTGGACACAGTATCTAGATACCGTATCTAGATACCGTATCTAGAGACAGTATAATAGTACAACCTTTAGATACAGTATCTAGATACACATACAGTATGTAGATACAGTATCACGATACAGTATCAAGATACCGTATCAAGATGCAATATCAAGATACAATATCATGATACAGTATCAAGATACGGTATCAAGATACAGTATCAAGATACAGTATCAAGATACAGTATCAAGATACAGTATCAAGATACAGTATCAGGATACAGTATCAAGATACAGTATCAAGATACAGTAGTATCAGGATACAGTATCAAGATACAGTATCAAGATGCAGTATCAGGATACGCTATCAAGATACAGTATCAAGATACAGTTTCAAGATACAGTATCAAGACATAGGATCAAGGTACAGTATTGAGATACGTATCAGTATATAGAAAAAGTATGTGAGAACAGTATCTAGATACCGAATCTAAATTCAATATCGAGATGCAGTATTCATATACAGTGTCTAGATACAGTATCTAGATACTGTATCTAGATACAGTAATTAGATACAGTATCTAGATACAGTATTTAGATTTAGTATCTAGATACAGTATCTAGGTACAGTAGCTAGATACAGTACCTAGATACAGCATCTAGGTACAGTATTTAGATACAGTATCTACAAACAGTATCAAAATACTTTCATTATACTGCCTCTAGATACTGTATCTTGCCCAAGTCTGAACACACATACACTAATAAAATGATTCATTGGGAGCAGGTTTATTATAACTCACTCTTTGTCCTACTCTTCGTCGTCCATATCTCCTGCACAGTGGAGGGCAAATAGCTTTAAAGAGCGTATTTATTTATGAGAAGGCTCCGAGGCCATACATCTCGCCATGCACAGAGCGGCAGGGGCGTCCCTCGCAAAGTGAGGCTGGGCAATAATATATCGCCTGCTCAGGTCTCCCTCGCCGACGGCCTGCGTAAAGAGATGACGAATGGCGCCTAAAAGGGGAATGACACCCTCTGTGTTTTAGAGCCTATGGCAATAACTTACTGTGTGAAACAATTTATGGTGTGAGCTTCTTGGTTTGACTAGTATCGTTCAGGCATCGTTCAGGTTACGTTTAGGTATCGTTCAGGCATCGTTCAGGTTACGTTTAAGTATCGTTCAGGTTACGTTTAGGTATCGTTCAGGCATCGTTTAGGTTACGTTTAGGTATCGTTCAGGCATCGTTCAGGCATCGTTCAGATATCGTTCAGGCATCGTTCAGGTATCGTTCAGCTATCGTTCAGCTATCGTTCAGTTGTCGTGTAGCTATCGATTAGGAATTGTTCAGATCTCGTTCAGATATCGTTCAGCTTTTGTTTAGGTGTCGTTCAGGTATCATTCAGGCATCGCTCAGGTATCGTTCAGGCATCGTTCTGGTATCATTCAAGTATCGTTCAGGCATCGTTCAGGCATCGTCCAGATATCGTTCAGGTATCGTTCAGGCATCGTTTAGGTATCGTTCAGGAATCGTTCAGGCATCGTTCAGGCATCGTTCAGGCATCGTTCAGGCATCGTTCACCTATCATTCATTTATTGTTCAGGAATATGAATAATTCACGTACACCTTGTGCTGCTCCACTGCACAGTGTGCTGCTCCACTGCACAGTGTGCTGCTCCGCTGCACACTGTTCTGTAACAACGGCGCCCAAAATCATTTTCTTTTCTAAATCTCAAACATTCTCCTTCACAGTCACCCGTCCCACCCTATTTTTCTCACACTCTCCCCCTCATTCTCCTCCTCAAACTCTCCCCACCACACCCTCGAGAGCAACGTACTCTCGAACATTAGTGAGTTTGCAGACGATACCAAGCTAGGAGGATAAGTGCAAACCGAACTCGAGTGTGAGCAGATACAATAAGACTTGAACAAAATTGTTGGCTGGTCAGAAAAGTGGCAAATAAAATTCAATGTCGACAAGTGTAAAATTATGCACATTGGTCATCATAACCCTGAACACGAATATTCAATGTTCGGAAAAAAAATTATACCTGTCACGGAAGAGAGAAATCTGGGTGTCATCATTGGTAACGACTTGACAAACAACAAGCAATGAAACGATGCTGCCAAAAAAGACAATAAAATGTTAGGCATGATATCCCTCACAATCTCGTACATGAGCAGAAATAGTATTCGCAGGTTATACACTGCATTTGTCAGACCGCACCAATTTTGGTCTCCATACATCAGAAAATACATTATTAAATTAGAGAAAGTTCAACGTAGAGCTACCAAACTAATTCCTTTGCTGCGCAATAAATCATACGAAGAGTGACTGCGCAAACTCAACCTTTATTCGCTAGAAAAACGTAGAGTCAGAGGTGACATGATCGAAGTGTGGAAGATCATGAAGGGTAAGGAAAACGTCGAGCGAGCAAGCCTATTCACTTTAGATGCGAACGGAGTGACCAAAAATAATGTCTCCAAAATTGTTGGCTGGCGTTTCACACTTGATATCACACGCAATTTCTTCACATATAGGGTTGTCGAAGAATGGAACAGACTTCCCGCGGAAGTTGTGAACAGCGATACAATCGAAACCTTTGAGTCACGGCCCGATTTTTTTTACCAAAATCGGCGTCAAATATCTCCAATCGATAGCACTTTTACCAGTATATTCGTTAAAAATGGTGTCCAGCATTGACATCCGTACGGTTAAATTATTGCTCGGCATTGGCAGTAGCACGAAAAAAAAGTTGCACGGCATTGGTACCTGCTCGTTGCAAAACGGTGTCAAGCAATGACACCGGTCAGCATTGGTTTAACGAGGAATGAAACTGTGACAATCTCAGATCAACACCATGGGTCGGTGACTTGCTCTTCAGCTGCTGATTTGGGTTGTTTTGAGTATCATCGTTAAATGCTATTTCCTTCTACAAACTTTCCCTTTCGTGATCTATTAAACCAGAAAATGCACAGACACAAGAGGCTACGTTCTACTCCAGAACTTCAGAACTAATCTTCTTACCATCAAAAGGCAACCCAGTTTGTACCAAAAGGGCTGCTGTTGTCTTCTTACACTTGTAAACACTTGTAAGCTCTCTCCCTCTCAAACTCCCCTCACACTCTCTCTCAAACACTCTCCTCCTCACACACTTCAAATTACACTCTTCCTCTTAAACTATTCTACTCACTCTCCCCCTCACAGTCTCTCCACACACTCTCCCCTCACACTCTACTGCTCACACTCTCCTCTTAATACACATCTCATTACACTATCCTCCTCTCACTCACCTTCTCACACTCTCCTCTTCACACTCTCCTCTTCACACTCTCCCCTAACACTCTCCCCAATACACTCTCCATCACAAACTCCCTCCCTTATACTCTCCCCTCACAGCCTCTCCCTCTAACTCTCCCCCTTACACTCTTTCTTTCACACTCTTCCCCTCACACTCTACTGCCCACACTCTCCTCTTAATACTCATCTCATTACACTATCCTCCTCTCACTCTCCTTCTCACACTCTCCTCTTTACACTCTCCCCTAACACTCTCCCTAGTACACTCTCCATCGCACACTCCCTCCCTCATACTCTCCCCTCACAGCCTCTCCCTCTCACTCTCCCTTTACACTCTCTCATTCACACTCTACCCCTCACACTCTCCCCTTACACTCTCTCCTTTATACTCTCCCCTCACACTCTCCCCTCACACTTTCCTCCCTCACACTCTTTTCCTCACACTCTCTCCCCCACTATCTCCTTACACCATTCCTTTACACTCTTCCCTTCTCACTCAACCCCGCACACTCTCCCCTCGCTCTCTGCCCCGCACTCCCCCCCCCAACAGTCACATCTATGAACTCCCCTCTCTCCCCCTCACAATCTCCCACTTACACACTTTCCTTCACACTCCCCTTTCCATCACTCTCCCCCTCACACTATTCCCCTAAGACTCCCCCCTCCCACACTGTCCTTCACCCTCTCCCACCACATTCTCATCCCCACATTGTCTTTCCCTCACACTCTGTCCCTTTCACACTCTCCCACACTCTCACCTTTCTACTCTCCCCCTCACACTCTATCTTTTCCACTCTCCCCCTCACACTCTCCCTTCCACTCTCCCCTCACACTCTCCCCTTCACACTCTCCCCTTCATACTCTCCCCTTCACACTCTCCCCTTCACACTCGCCCCTTC
>SDVV010032395.1:0-11429 GCA_016164225.1 Gammarus roeselii
GAGTGGATTCGCGTGTACTGAGATGGTTCGGGCACATGGAGAGGATGGATGAAGGGAGATTGGTGAAAAGGGTGATGAATGCGGAGGCGAGTGGCCGCAGGCCTAGAGGTAGACCAAAGTTTGGGTGGATGGATGGTCTGAAGCAGGCGTTGGGAAGAAGAGACATGAATGTGGAGGTGGCGAGAGAGCGTGCAATGAACAGGCGCTAGTGGAGAATGGTTGTGAATGGTTGATTTTGACGCTGCTCTGATGTGCTTTCCCGCCCTTGGCATCCCGCTGTCGGGATGGTCGGGGGGGGGGGGCCCGGTCATTATGACGCGGCGGGGGTAAACCAGTGAAAGCTGTCGGGCCCTGCTGCTGACGACGGTTCCTCGGTGCATTCGGGACCCAGAGTGTAAGTTGAGGGGCTACAGGCCGGACCCTTTAGCACAAATGGGCTAAGTTGTGTGAGTGTGAGCGTGTGAGGGTGTGAGGTGCGCCTTGCCGTTGGCCACCCCCCTTTCTGGGGGATGCGGCCTAGTGTCTGTATCTGTATCTGTATGAAACATGTTACTGTTGAAATAAAATATTTTGTTGTAATGTTGGTTTTGATGCCCGATATAAGAGATGATCTAATATAGTGTATTGGTATAGGATTACTTCACTTGAATTTTTTCTTGCCCTTTTCGTGTAATATGACAAACATTCACTTCATCCACTCTAAAATTTTACTATAGATCTACGATGTAATAGTCGCAGTCAACAAAACCTAGAATATAAATAACGCGCAAACTACATAATTGGCGATTTTTATATCTATGTACGACAACAATGACATGAAAAATCAATGTTTAAAAAATAGTCGCCGTACACTTTCAGATACGTTAGTACTTATTCAATCTAACCTAACCAATAATTATGTAATTCTATTCAAGTTTGATTGCTATGAATGGTATTTAGTCATTATTCTATGTCATATACATTTTAAATCACTCCACATGGCTCTATTTCACGTAGCTTTTTTTAAATATCAAACACCCTGTACGCACATACAAACTTTGAACGTATAAACAGGGTCAAGGTCGTTACATGTGCCGGCACAGTTCCGGCACATGTGCCGGCACAGTTCCGGCACATGAGCCGGCACAATGCATATATACAGGGTCGATGCCGGCACATGTGCCGGCGCAGTGCCAGCACATGTGTCGGCACAATGCATAAATAGAGTGTCGATGCCGGCACGTGTGCCGGCACAGTGCCGGCACAATTGCCGGCACAATGCATTTATACAGGGTTGATGCCGGCACCTGTGCCGGCACTTGGCCGACACTGTGTCGGCACATGTGCCGGCACCATGTAGGCACACACACACATCTGCACTAATTTACAGGCTCGTTCACCATCTGTAACATTTTACTTCTGTTCTGTGATTCCTAATAAAACTAATTTCCCGTTCTTTTGTTACAAAATATTTAATGTGGTTCATTTTTACGTCATGTTGGGGTAAAAAATCTAGTCATTCTCTCATAACCTTACCAATAACTATATATTTGATTCAATTTTCGTGCTGACGTATGATATTCCAGTCATTGATTTATGATTTATACATATAAAATCTCTTCACATTGCTCTACATTTTGATCTATCATTAGTGGTTTGAATACACTCCTCTAATTTTAATTGAGCGAATTGCGTCCATTTGCATTTGTAAGTTTCGTCATTTGTTTGAATGTTATAAGTAATTCATACTTTTTTTTCGTAGAATATATACACGAGCGTTGTTCGATACCTCCCCTGTATTACTTTTTGAATTCCGTATTAGTCATATGTGGACTATTTTATTTCAAATTTCTAATCGGAACTCGGTGTTGTTATAAGATGGCACTCTTGTTATAGCTTCCACCGTTTAACCTAACCATGAATAATGTGTGATCGTACTAGATTTTTTTCGCACATACGTATGATATTTATTAATGGATTTTTGATTTATATATAGCAAATATCTCCATTTGGCTCTTTATTTTGATCTATCATTTACAGTTTCAACACGCTCTTCCAATTTTGGTTGAGCAAAGATCCCATTTTGAACGTGGATTGTTTGAATGTTTTAGGTAATTCATATTATGTTTTAATTTGACACCAAGTTTTACATCACTTTCACTTGTTAGTTCCATTCAACCCAACCTAACCTAACCTATGTTACCCATGCTCTGTAAGTTATTACGTCATTGATTTATACTTTATACATTTGAATCTCTACACCCGGTTCTTTATGTTACTTACTCCTAGTTCTTTTATACCTCGTGGTCACTGTCTACTATTTTATTTGGCAAAGAACAGCCATTTTAAACGTAGATTATTTGAATGTTATCTGAAATTCATATTCGTCGCCAGTTTCACACAAACGAACACATGGTCTCACACTAGGTTTTCTTAATTTTTTTTCAACATCTCATGACGCTACACCCCCAAACGTCTTACACCTATTACTTCTCATATTCAACTTCATTAGTTTTGTAATCTGGGCCATGCCTTTGTTTGAGATGATGCCATAAATTACTTGTCAATTTATCTGTAATCAACTTTATTTGTTTTCTGCAAATTTAGTATTAGTACTATTATTGAAAAAAAAACGCCAAATCAAGCTCTACTCTGTCCTTCCTCAACAGTATCACAACGTTGGCTATGTGTTTGTACATGAGTATGTTCAAGCGTATGTACGTGTACATGAAATAATTTTTTTAAACGAAATTTAAAATTCAAAATGTAAATAAAATTTAAAAATTTTGAGGCCCGGACCTTACTTTAGTAGCCAAGTTATCACTTCAATAGACCGACTTGACTCTTTTTACGTTTTGATACTGTTGAAGAGGGATAGAGTGTTGCTTGATTTGGCCTTTTTCAATAATAGTGTACTAAATTAGCAGAAAACAAATAAAGCCCGGCACCTGCAGAGCCAGGAAACGCGATTGCCGTCGGAGACGGTCACGTCACAGTCTTAATATACTTATATAAATATCAGAATTGTGTCCATGCATCTAAAACAAGCATATTTTAATTTATACGTTATATTTTCAAGGAAATATTGTTTCGGGTTATTACTACACGAATAAGTTATAAATTAGAATGAAAAGACAATCATGTTTCCATAGAACACCAAATGCAATCTATGAACATGAGGAACTAAAATGTACATTTTTATTTTCTAAGATAATACTGCGCCAGAATGCAAACGCCGAACACAAACCGTCTTGCCCTTTCCCCTGCACTCACTGTATTCCGTACCCTACAGCATTGCTTACTCTAAATAAAGCACTCACAAAAAATAATGACTTCATTGTATACATGGTCGATAGACTCATTGTTAAAAACAATCGTGTTCCCGACCGGTCAAAACTCCAATTCCATTGATTCCCCCTCTAACGGAGTTGTTCCACATAAATTAGCCATATTTCGCATTGATCAAGCTGCACACAACGGGGCATATAATTGCAACCCCAAATACTTCCAACATAACGCCATCACAAAAGTTATTGTTGATGAGAACGGAAACTGCGTTACCAACATTAGATCATCGTTTCCCAGAGAGTGCGCCAAGGCATACCATCAAACACTTTCAGCTCTAAGAATCACAAGACAGAATTTCCCTGCAGGAAGAAGTATATATTTGTTATAGATACAAGGCTGACAGACTCGGAAGATGTGGATCAACCGTGAAAAAAGAGCAAACATACGTATAACAGTGAATTGCGAAGTCGCGCCCACTCCAAATAAGATCTTATTCTTGGTAGGTTATTTACTCGGTGTCATCCAATTAAATTCGGCAAGGAGGGTGTTCTCCAATTATCTCCAGTAACAATTATCTCCAGTAATCAAATTGACAACATATCCAAGAGCAATCCCCTTATGAATTAAACCTATTTAGGATGCATTGCCGAAAACAACACGTCGATGAATCCCATAGGCGGGTACATGATTGTTAACAGCTGAAGCGACCTCAACAAAATTGGGCATTGGATCCTCATATTTAAAAATATGAATAAACACCACTTATTCGATTCATTCTGCTTTAATCAAATAATTTAATGAAGAAATATAGCTGCATGTTACAAAACTCATGCACATATACATTTAGTATTAAAGAAGCCAAATCAAAGTAATCATGCTTTGGTTTGTGGAGCGTATTGTCTTTACTTTGCGTTTCATCTACGTCGAAGTGTTCCCGTAGAAAAGATTATCCTACGCTTCTACAACAAAGAATGACGGAAAAATTATTCAGAAGTCGAAACATTCGTCATAAACATAACCGGAAACAAAAATTTGTGTTACAAAAAAATGTGTATAACCATGACATCTCATACCGCATGCTAAGTATTATGTAATTGTTTAAAAAAAATTTTTTTAATATATATCTATGTTTGCTTATCCTATTTACATAGAGCCATGAAATGAATAACATTAAAACCCAATTATACCGTGAACGGCTACTATGTTATATAACAAAACATTATACAACTCGATTGATACACAATACACCTGCCACACTCAATATCCACAATAACCCATTCATATACAACCCTACTACCATTCCCACACCGTCACACCGTCATCCTGACCCCTGCCGACACCCCTCCCCCTACCCACCGGGCCCTATGCACAGCAGACACCCGGCCCATATGCTGAGCGTAGACGCGGGCCCATACGCCGAGCGTAGACGCGGGCTCATGCGCTGAGACTACAGCTACTGTTGTTCCACTTTCTCTTGTGTTTGCTGGTGTCTGTTATGCCTACTGCAGTCGGTTGGGCCTTCGACATCCTTCCCTCCCACCAGTTTGCTGTTGGCCTCGTGTGCCCCATTTGCCGCCGGTCTGCTGTCGTCACAGGTCTGGACAGACATTTGTTCAGGAGCTGTCACTTCTGGACTCCTCAACCCACGGCGTCCAGTCGGAATATTGAGGAAGTCAGACACAATCGCGTCTGATGACGCAGCCAGACCAAGAAAATACAAATATTATATCTGTATAACAATTAAAAAATATATTATCCATTGGATCTATAAAATTATCTACAAAATTACTCTACAATACATCTATAGAACCACTATCAACACACGCAACCTGCACTCCATTTGAAAAGAGTATTACGAGACCTGATAACGTTAATTGCCGTCGAGTGACGAGCGCTCTGGCCCCCCTCTCCCAAACCCCTATCCCATAATCCAGAGGCCCAAACAACTTTTGCCCATGGGACCCATGGGATTTCCTGTTACGTCCCATGGCTTACGTGACGTCGGACTATGGCGCCCTGCACTGCATAAACAGCCGTCCCCGGCCGTATTAAGTCTTTACTAGGCCTGTTTCAATATTTGCTCATTTTGAAGGGGTTAAAGAACGATTATAGATCACGTACCAACGAATAGGCCATTTGTGATTTCGTGATGGTAAATAATGATTGTTAGTATTTATTTGCTCAATTATTTTATTACTACCCTGAACTACATACCAAATACAAGCCAATGATGATAAAAGATTCGAACATAGAAAAAACACACGGAATAATCCATAATCCACGGAACAATGCGGCCGGGCAGCTAATCTTAACACTGTATCCAATTCGGTAAACAAACCGTTTTCTTTCGTCCTCCCATCATCAATCAGTTTGGAGCACCTGCTGAAAGCTAGATCCTTCTTGTATCTGCAGTCGTTCCTCTCCATCTCTATTTGTGCTGAAATTCCGAACTATGAATAAATTCAAAATTACGACGGCAATGGCAATTACGAGTCGATCTGGGGCTGATTTCTGTGGATGGAAATGTTCAGCGGAAAATAAAACTAATGACAAAAACCTTACTCAACAATAATTGATATGCCCCATCGACCAGGCACGAGATCGAATTGTTCACGAGCCGTAAATTTTGTTCATTTCATTTTCGGGAGTCCCGGAAATAGAATTATTACAGTTTCTTATATTTGGAACACAAGATTCCGTGAACTATTGTGGCTGATGATTTATTTTTGGAGATAAATGGTTTAGGACATTATTTCAGAAGGATTGGTAATTTTTAAAATTAAATTTCAGGGAGACTTATACGTGTTACACTGAAATATTCTTGAACGTTTTCAATTGTTAAAAAAATATTTAATGACGATATGAATCGGAAAAAATATGAGTCACCTGATCATCATTGAACATGCCACAGATAAATGCGTAGATATGGCAACTAACAATGATTATTCTCCGTTTAAATAAGATTTAAAAATCCTTTGAACAACCGTAAGTAAATTATAGTGATCACAAAGGATTTAATGAGAGTTTTACAAATGAGGTATTATCAATGTATCGATCCGATGAGGATGATCAAATTTTTTAAGAAATATGATTAAAATACCCTGTAAATGCTATCGAAGTTTCACACAAACACATGCAATAAATTCATTGAGATGATAGGAAAAGGGGACTAACAAATAGTGTTCATTGAAGTAGTGTTCCTCTATATTGTAACTCATTCCATGACGCAGCCAGAGGAAGACCACTCTCCCCCCTCTCCTTCTTGAAGATTAAAACTATAAAATAATTCATATCGAAGGTCCACAGAGTAAGGTTTTAAATCAATGATTTCAATTATTAATCGATCACCCCTTATGGGCAATTATGTTAACGCGCCCTAGCTTCACCTGTTAAATTCTGACGCATCAACTTGGCTGAAATTTAACATGTGAAGCATCAGCCAAAGCATATTGCCGAAAGTGCAAATGCTCCACTTAATATTTACTGTTTTGTCATCTTGCCAGCAACCCGGTGGGACACAGCCTAGTGATGAGGCAATTAAGGCACCAGCAGCAGCCGTGTTTCAATAAAGTAAGCGGCAGGTTAATTGGCCCCGGCAAGTTCGCTTGAGTTTATTGACGCGACGCGTACCCTTGTGTTGCTCTTCAATCAAACCTTGTCACCCATTAAATTGATGATTCTAAGGAGAATCGTGCATTTCACGTGAATTTGTAAATGATTACAAACCAATTACAACAAAATACATGGCATTTCCTATTCATATGTGATTTAAAGCATTTCTTGAATTTGACCTTGTGTAAACAGATC
Source organism: Gammarus roeselii (assembly GCA_016164225.1). Lineage (NCBI taxonomy): Eukaryota > Metazoa > Arthropoda > Malacostraca > Amphipoda > Gammaridae > Gammarus > Gammarus roeselii. The sequence goes on from SDVV010032395.1 coordinate 7,075, forward strand.
GCATGCAAAGTTTGTTTCACTCAAACAATCATTGCGACGTTTGCCGACACAAACATTGCGACCTTTGCCGACAAAAGCATAACGACCATTGGCGACACAAACATGGCGACCATTGGCGACACAAACATGGCGACCATTGGCGACACAAACATGGCGACCATTGGCGATACAAACATGACGACCGAAGGCTCGTTCCTCAGCTGGCGTGAAGATGGACTTTGGCACCCAATAGTATGAGGATCGACGCCCGTCGTGCATTGATGCCGTGTTGACAGCAGAGCGAAGATTTTGAAGGATCTTGTTAATTTTCCTTCAGAAGTGGAATCTCGCTTGATTTAATATTATACGATTGTATCCTGAGAAGACAATTGTATAAGAGCCCGTAAAATAGAGGTCATAATAATCATCCTCACTTGGGCCGCACAACGAAACAATACGTGGCATCTAAAAAAATTAGAACTAGACTAAAAATAGAGTTCAAATTTTCCTATCAATCCCTATACCCGATAAATTACGATGATTTACCTACACTGATCACCATTATTGAGTGCAATATAGCAACATCTGATGCTGAAATGAACAGAAAGGGATTGTGCAGGCTATTCTACACCATAAACATTGTGATTTAACCTTACCATATTAGTATCCGTACCTCAAGTAAACTATTAAATAAAATTACATTTTTTTCAAGTGGGCTATTCGTAAACAACGGTAACAATAATTTGTAGCGGGTTTCATTGCGGTCAAGCCTCGTGAGAGCCTGCTACTGTACAAAAACGAAGAACCAGCTTCATTTATGAAGTTCAGTTTTCTGTTTGCTCGCTCTATTTTGGTGAGACAAAAAATACACTTTGTGAGCATATTCAGATACCATCAATCGAATTCCTTACTCAATTTCTCATTACTGTCTAACACCGTGGATCATGTTAAGATAACTCAAGAATCTGAGTCAAGGTCAACGTTTTGAGTAAAGCTTGAGGTAAGTCGTGGACCATAGTATCCTTCTTTTCTTTCAGCATTTTCGTAGGATATTTTTACAATACTTTCTCACTTTCTAGAGCTAGTTTCTTACCTTCAACATACAAAAATGGGTTGATATTTATTTGAAGCCTCGATGTTCTCATAATTTTTTCTCAGCTGAAAATGAACTTTTGCTCATCATAAGTTACTCCAATGCCAGCAAACGAAGTCCCGAAGATATAATGCTAGCACCAAAACTTTTCTGGTGAGAGGGTGCAGTGATCAAAAAGCAGAAACGCATGGCTTCGTAACGGCCCCAAAAAGAGCTTCTTATAATGGTAGTCGGGGGCAATAGTCACAATTCATGTTATCTTTTCCGACTGAAATGAACGTTTGAAACAAAAGGGGATATGATGTTCGCCGGTACGCAAAACATAAAACATTACAGTCAGGAGAAGCGTTCCTTGTTTGATATATTTTTTTATACAACATTCGAGTTTATCGAATTTAGATATATTAAATATTCCACACTTCGCTGTCAGGTAAAAAAAACAGACAATTGCAGATCAATGTCTGCTGTCTACTTCTGATTACCGAACCCTTTCGCTCAACTGATTTATCACCAATCATTCAGAAAGGTATCGTGATGGAACTTGAGCGAGTTTGACTAGCGTTCATCTTCAAGTGAGCTAAAAACATTGCCAGGAGGGCGGTAAGATCATGTAGTTTGTTATCCCCTTACCTTGTCGTAAGGGCTTAGAATACTGCTATCCCTTCAGTGTCGTATGAGCGGGCGGAGCTAGATGGCTGAGGATCCTTTGATCTATAAATTCCTTCCTCTTGGATGGCAAGATGAGCAGGGAAGAGATGCTCATGCCATTATGAAGATTATTGTTACGGTCGCTTGATTGTAGTACGGATGGAGCAAAAAGAGACAGCTGGGCTTGGAAGAAGCTTGATGTGATTGCGCTGAGTAAGGCGCAGTTGAAATCCAGAGGACAGTGCGAGTGGTCGTCAAGTGGAAGGGTTGGGCACAAGAAGTTGTGTTATTGTTATTGACTGATCGGCTGGCTATACAGGATACAGAGTGAAAGGAAGCATACTCTAGAATGATGTGAGTGAAAGTTTACTAAGGTGTATAAAAACGATCGTTTGTGAGTGAATACACGACCGGTAGCGAGAACAGTGACGAGGAAACGGAGCATTTTTGCACTATTGAGTTAGTGCATTGTGAGTTTTGGAAGTCAATATGACGTGGTGGTACTGAGGGACCTATATGCGAGAGTTGGAGACGAAGTAGTGGAGAATGAGACTGAGAAGGATGGCGTTCCAGGTAGATATGACAGTGGAGGAAACCAGATAGTTTTGTCAGGTAGAAATAACAGTGGAGGGAACCAGATAGGTTTGTGCGTGTAGTCGGAGTTGGTGGTGGAAAACTGCTTGTTTAAGAATCGGGATGTCAACAAGTGCACAAGGGAAGAGATGGCCCTTGATGCAGTACTGGTAGATTTTGTCGATTTTTGATGTGCGTGTTTTGAGATGGGAGGGTGGAGGAATGTCTGATCTGATCGGAAGGAATATTGGGAAAGGAGCAGGGCAGGATGGGGAATAAAAGAATGGGAGGAGGAACAGACGTGGTGTATGCAAGAGAACTGGATATGACAAGCAGAGCTGAGGAGTTACAGTAGGCGATGAAGGATTAATTGATTTAGGAGCTATCTCCACCTGAGCTAGGACGCGGGTCTCTAGCTTTCCTGCAGGTCGCAGAGATCGTCAGTTCTGGTAGGCTCACAATGCTTTGTGTGCAAAAACAACAAATTATTGGAGACCATACTTATAGATTTAATCTCTGTTACTTACGCACACTGGTGCATACAAGAACAATATTATGACAAAAATGGCTTTTACGTAGCCATGCATATAAATTAACGTATAGTACATTGAGGGTGGATTAGAGAAGATTATGGGGTCCAGTCCATTGCATCTCTCGACGTGAGTCTCTACCGGCTCCACGCAGGGCGTGAAGTTCATCGGTTCTGGTAGTTTCACGCGCTTCCTTTCTTATCTTCTTTCTTGGTTGAAGGATTAATGCGTAGTTCTACAGGTAGGTCTTCGATTGCACACTTCTTGGGGCGAAGAAGCAACCAGTTTTATAGATTAAGCTAGACCAGATCATCTGAGAATCATCCTTCCGGAGCTCCGGCACGAGTCCGTACTGGCTCCCTCGCAGGTAGTGAAGACCACTGGCAAAAATGATTTTGTACGGTCATACAGATAGAGGTACAGACACTAGGCTGCATCCCCCAGAAAGGAGGGTGGCCGACGGCAAGGCGCACCTCACACCCTCATACGCTCACACTCACACAACCCTCAATATACACTCTGGGTCATGAGTGCAGTCCGAGGATCCGTCGTCAGCAGCAGGGCCCGACAGTTTTCACTGGTTTACCCCCGCCGCGTCATAACGGTCTGGCCCTCTCCACCCACGACCATCCCGACAGCATGAGGCCAAGAGCGGGAAAGCACATCAGAGCAGCGTCAAAATCAATCATTCACAATCATTCTCCACTTACGCCTGTTCATTGCACGCTCTCTCGTTACCTCTACATTCATGTCTCTCCTTCTCAACCCCTGATTCACACCATCCATCCACCCAAATTTCAGTTTTATTCTAGGCCTGCGACCACTCACCTCCGCATTTATCCTCCTTTTCACCAATCTCCCTTCATCCATCCTCTCCATGTGACCGAACCATCTCAGCTCACGCGAATCCACTCTGTCCTCGGACTTCTCCACCATCCCTGTTCTGATTCGAACCACGTCGTTGATGATCCGGTCTCTCAGCGTTACTCCAGCCATGCTCCTCAAACATTTCATCTCGAGAACATTCAACCTTCTTCTCTCCTCTGCTCTCACCCCCTAAGCCTCAGCTATGTAGAGCACAGTTGGGACAACAAAACCCTCATACAGCCCTCTCTTTGCTTCCATCCCCAACGTCCTACAGCTCATTTCACTCTTTAGTGCACCCAACACTTTACATCCCTCCTTCACTCGTGCCTTCACTTCAGTTTCCACTAGTTCAGTTATCTTCACATGGGAGCACAGATATTTAAAACACTGAACTTCCTCCAGGAGCTCTTGATTAGGGTGACACTCATTTTGCTCGTATCGGCAGTCCTCGAGCATCTCATTACTTTACTCATACCCACGTTCACTCGAAGCTTCCTCCTCTCACACACTCTACCAAACTCAGACACTAGCCTACATAGCTTCTCCTCTGAATCCGCAACCAGGGCCGTATCATCAGCAAATAGCAACTGGCTCATCTGCCAACTCCGCCCATTCGCTTCCAACAGTTCCAAGCCACGACCCAGCATACTCGCGTTCACTTCCCT
>SDVV010032396.1:0-11429 GCA_016164225.1 Gammarus roeselii
GCTACCATCATTAGTAGCTCATGTCCACTCAACTCAGTTATCATCATTAGTAGCTTATGTCCACTCGACTCAGTTATCATCATTAGTAGCTTATGTCCACTCGACTCAGTTATCATCATTAGTAGCTTATGTCCACTCAACTCAGTTATCATCATTAGTAGCTTATGTCCACTCAACTCAGTTATCATCATTAGTAGCTTATGTCCACTCAACTCAGTTATCATCATTAGTAGCTTATGTCCACTCAACTCAGTTATCATCATTAGTAGCTTATGTCCACTCGACTCAGTTATCATCATTAGTCCCCACGATGTGCCCGAACCATATCGGAACACGACAATCTACTTTGTCCTCTAAATTCCTCACAATATTCGTGCTAATTCGAACAACGTTGTCATTGATTCTCAGCGTCACTCCAGCCATGCTCACAAGCATCTCCTCTCCCAAATATTCAACCTTCATCTCTCTTTTAGAAGATCTCGCCACCCAAATTACTGACCCGTAGCGAACAGGTGGGAAAACTACCCCCTCATACAACCCTCACGTTGCTTCCCTACCCAACGTCCTACAGCTTTATACACTCTTCAGTGCACTCAACACTTAATACCCTTCCTTCACTCATGGTTTTAACTCAGATTCCACACGTTTAGTTTTCTCCATACGAGAGCCCAGGTACAACACTGAACTTACACCAATAATGTGACATTTAGGAGGACATTAATTCTGCTTGCACCGATATTCCTCAAACATCTTATAACTTTACTTTTACTCAAGTCAACTTGCAGCTTCTTCCTCTCATACATTCTACCAAACTCCGACACTAGCCTACTCAACTCACTCGAATCTGTCACCAGTGCCGTATCATTCGCAAACAGTAACCGACTCATGTGCCAACTCAGTCTATATGCGACCTATCACACTCGCGTTCACCTCCCTGACCACTCCATTCATGTACAGATATGACAGCCAGGATACAACCTCGCATGCACAGATATTTGGGTTTTACACTGCTTCATATAATCCGGCATGTTTTCGAGAGCAATTAGCTTTTTCTGTTAGGTTAGGCCAGTGAGTTATCTTTGTACGTTGCACGGCCCACCCTCTACCACTCCCGAGACCACACAGTTCCTCGCAATTGGCACCATCTAAAATGTCTTGAATCCTCTTGCCGAACACTCTCCCGTGCAACTTATCTCTCGAGTAGCAGCATTTACTATATTTTGCCCTTGTCCAGCGGAATAATGCAGGCACCGCGTTACTCAGTCATTAACATTCCAGACATAACTCCCATTTCCAGTAGCCTCACCAGCCATTCAACTATCGTTACTCCAACCCTCTTTCTGGCACCCAGTTGCCATGCCGCAAAACCAGGGGCTTCCTTGCTTTCATCACCTCTACTGCCTCCTGCACCTCTTCTCTAGTAATATTCGCAACAAGTCGCGCTCCCAAAACATGCATCCATGCACCACCATCTACCGCAACAATGTTAGCCTCCCTGACATTCTTACCATTCCAAAACGTATCAAAATACTCCGGCAACCTCTTCCGTGCACAACCAATCTCCAACAACAACCGGCCGTTTACATCTTTCACCATCTTATTTTTTCCCGTTTTACCCCTTTCTCACCCTCTTTCCAGAACATGTCAGTTCTCAATAAAATTTTGGCACAGCCGGCTTCCTGATCTGGCATCAGAGTTTTTCTTAGCTCTCCTCACCACCCGCTCCACCCCATTTTCATTCTCTCAATAGTTGTCATAAGCCAACATCGACCACGCTTGCAACAATTCATCAATGGCTCTTCTCTTCTGCGCCACCGCCAGGTTAACCTCATCGCTTCGCCACTCGCAGCTCTTCTTCCTACACCCGTCCATACGGTGCACACCACATACATTTTTCGCACATCTTAACGACGCCTCCCATCCTCCCTCATCATCCTCTCACACAGTCATATTCCTCCCTCATGGCCTGCTGAATTTCCTCGCCTGTGCTTTCCACATTCACTTCACTACCTACCTTCCTCGTCCCATTTTTTTGTTCCCCTTCTAACTTGCTCTACTCTTAGCCTTCCTTCCCCCGCTAATGATCAGACAATACTCCCCTTTAACCTTTTAACACTCGCACATCCAACAGTCGATCGTCACTCTCTTCTAAATCAGCACAAAATCCATCAGAGCTCTCTCCACTAGTGCACCATGGGCCATCCTAAACTATGTGTATTTGTGGATATTTCGCTTTTTGAACAAACTGTTTCCAACCACCAGCTCCTGCTTCTGCTCCATGCACAAGCCTATCAGGTTCTCTCCAAAGTAATTTTTACCGGAAACGCCGTACCACCCTACCACATTTTCTCCCACGACATCACCAGCTCTTGCATTTAGGTCGCTTTGACCTCCAAAACTTTATACACACTCACTCATGTTAATCGAAAATTGCACCATCTCCTCCTCTCTTGCACTGCCAGGTACTTAAGCAAACACAAACGCCACATCTTTCCAAAATTAACTCTGACTGTCACCCACATCAATTTAGTGGACATCTCCTTCCACTCGGTAACGGTACTTACCAACCGATCACTCAATATCAACACCACAACCTTTCCATCACGCCTGACTTCCTTCCACTTACCACACCAAACTCACATTCGCCACTACCTTCAAATTTGTATCGCTCAGCGCCAACACATCAAACATCGTCCTCACAAACATCTCGCCTATTTCTCTCCTCTTTGCTTCATTTGTAGCTACTTCAACCACGCACATTCAGCAACCCTAACAATTGGGTTCGGAGAATTGTGGGCCCCTCCCTCCCCTTTTGTCTTGCAGTCTTTGAGGGAAGAGTTTAGAGAGGAAGGAATCCCCAACTTCTTTGTTTTGCCATTTATCGTCCCCTCTTACGACACGTGAGAGGTTTCGGTAGCTGATATTTAGTCCCAATGGGTTTTGCGCTGCCAACTCTTAAGGCAGTCTTTAAAAAAGAACACTGATCTTTAACATTGACACCAACGAGGTTACAATACCTTGAACACAGCGCCACAAGAGTGGTAGTAAATGGAGAAGTCCTTAGTGGGGTTCAAAACGACACTGAGCGTCATCCTCTCCTCTTTTACTTACGGCCAATGATCTGAACAAAAACTGACAACATTCATCAGTTTCCCACTTTGGAGAAAATACCAGAGTCCTATGCATGGTCAAGGAAGGATATGTAAGATGTTGAAAATGATCAAGCTAATCTAAAACAAATCACCAAGTAGGCTGGCGGAAACAACATGCAATTCGATGAACTAAAATTTGAGTTAACCAATGCATGGGCATAATACAGACCCAAAAACGAAGTATTCATATTATTGAAGCACAAACACAACCATTGTTGAAATAGAAAGCCTGCATGATTGAAGAATAAGAATGCCCACCAATGCTTCATTCGATGAACAAATTGCGGCGATCGAGGCTAGTGGAAGGAGACTGCTCATGGACCATGGGGAACCTTCCTTCAAGATATAACAAATGCAGACTCATTCGAAACAGCTAACCCAACCAGTTGCAGATTGTTGTTTCCCTTCTCTGAATCAGAAATGATGAAAAAACCTAGAAAAACTAGAAGCAGATCAAAGAAGGTTCACCTCAAAAAATAATGAAGCGAAGGAACTGATATATCAAGACAGTTTGAAGACCATGAGGTTATACTCAATCCAAAGACGATTTAACAGATTAATGATAATCAGATACAGACACTAGGCCGCATCCCTCAGAAAGAGGGGTGGCCGACGGCAAGGCGCACCTCACACCCTCATACTCACACAATTTAGCCCTTCTGTGATAAAGGGTCCGGCCGGTAACCCTGAAACATACACCCTGGGTACCGAGTGCAATCCTAGGATCCGTTGTCAGCAGCAAGGCCCGACAGTTTTCACTGGTTTACCCCCGCCGCGTCATAATGGCCGCCCCCCCCCTCATCCACGACCACCCCGACAACGGGATGCTAAGAACGGAAAAGCACATCAGAGCAGCGTCAAAATCAACCATTCTCCACTCACGCCTGTTCATTGCACGCTCTCTCACTACTTCCACATTCATGTTTCTCCTTTCTAACGCCTGCTTCACACCATCCATCTACCCAAACTTAGGTCTACCTCTAGGTCTGCGGCCACTCGCCTCCGCATTCTTCACCCCTTTTCACCAATCTCCCTTCATCCATCCTCTCCATGTGCCCGAACCATCAGCTCAGAACACGCGAATCCACTCTGTCCTCGAACTTTTTCACCATCCCTGTTCTGATTCGAGCCACGTCAACCATTTCATCTCGAAAACATTCAACCTTCTTTTCACCTCTGCTCTCACACCCCAAGTCTCAGCTCCATAGAGCACAGTTGGGACAACAACACCCTCATACAGCCCTCTCTTTGCTTCCATCTCCAACGTCCTACAGCTAATTACACTCTTTAGTGCATCCAACACTTTACATCCCTATTTCACTCGCGCCTTCACTTCAGTTTCCACTAGTTCAGTTATCTCCACATGGGAGCCCAGATACTTGAAACACTGAACTTCCTCCAGAAGCTCTCCATTTAGGGGGGTCACTAATTTTGCTCGCATCGACAGCCCTCGACCATCTCATTACTTTACTCTTACCCACGTTCACTCGAAGCTTCCTCCTCTCACACACTCTGCCAAACTCAGACATTAGCCTACATAGCTTCTCCTCTGAATTTGCAACCAGGGCCGTATCATCAGCAAATAGCAACTGGCTCAACTGCAAACTCCGCCAATTCGCTTCCAACAGTTCCAAGCCACGACCCACTCGCGTTCACCTCACTGACCACTCCATCTATATAGAGGTTGAACAGCAAGGGAGACATCATGCAGCCTTGTCTCAGTCCCACTTTCACTGTGAACCAATCACTCGCCTTGCTTTCCACTCTGACACATGCTCGGCTGCCAACATAGAAACTCTGCACCGCTTTCAACAGATGCCCGCCCACTCCATACAAACGCAGCACCCTTCACAGCACAACCCTGTCAATCTTGTCGTATGCCTTCTCCAGATCCATGAAGGCCCTGAACCCATCCTTTCCTTTGGCAAGGTACTTCTCACAGACCTGTCTCACTGCAAAAATCTGATCGGTACACCCTCTACCACTCCTAAAGCCCCACTGTTCCTCTCCAATTACGCAGTCCGTAGTCTCTAATACTTTTGATCAGCCCTCTCTCGTACAACTTACCAACCACACATAACAGACTGATACCTCGCGAGTTGTAGCATTCATTTTTATCTCCTTTGCCCTAATACAGCGGGACAATGCAGGCACTGCGCCACTCAATTGGTACCACGCCTGCCACAAAACACAAGTTCGGTAACCTCAGCAGTCATTCGACGATCGTTACTCCACTCTTTTTCAGGCACTCGGTCGCAACGCCATCCAAACCAGGGGCTTTCCCTGCGTTGATCATCTCCACCGCCTCCTGCACTTCTTCCCTGATAATGTTTGCAACTAGTCTCTCTCCCAAAACTGGCATCCGAGCACCACCACCCACAGCAACAATGTCAGCCTCTTTGTCATCCTCGACATTCAACAATTCATCGGCCCACCTCTTCCGTACATCACCACTTTCCAGCAACAACTGGCCGTTTTCATCTGTCACCCCTTCCTCCTTTCCGGTCTCTCCCTTTCTCGGCCTCTTTCCAGAACATCTTTTTGTTCTCCTCAAAATTCTGGTACAACCGTCTGCCCCACCTGGCATCAGCGTCCCTTTTGACTCTCCTCACCACCAGGTTCACCTCGTTTCTCCTCTCTTTATAGCCCTCATAGGCCACCACCGACTTCACCTGCAACCACTCCTCAATTGCTCCTCTTTTCCGTGCCGCCACCAATTTAACTTCTCCGTTCCACCACTCGCAACTTTTCCTTCTACACCCGCCCACACGGCGCGCACAACACACATTCTTCGCACATCTCAGCAAAGCACCTTTTAACGTCTTCCATTCTTCCTCAACATCTCTCAGGTCTTGTCCTCTCACGTTGTCATATTCTTCTCTCAACGCCTGTTGGAACTGCTCAGCTTTGCTTCTCACCTTCAGTTCACTCACTTTCACTACTCCTCTTCCTCCTCCTACTCTTTTGTTGCCCTTCCACTTCTGCTCCACTCTTAATCTAACTTCCACCAGCAGATGGTCAGACACTCTTCCACCCTCCCATCTCAACACCCGCACATCCAACAGCCTCCCCACCACTCTCTTCGATATCAGCACAAAATCCATCAACGCTCTCTCCAACACTGCAACACGGGCCATCCTTACCCATCTATACTCGTAAATATCTCGCTTCTTGAACAAACTGTTCCCGACCACCAACTCATGCTCCATTCACAACCTATCATGTTTTCTCCACTGTCATCTCTACCGGGAACGCCATACCTTCCAGTCACATTCTCCACAACTGCATCTCCAACTCTCGCATTAAGGTCATTCAGTACAACTACATTGAATTGACCTCCAAAACTCTCAATACACTCACTCAGGTCAGTTCAGAATTGCTCCCTCTCCTCCTCACACCTCTCACTACCTGGACCATATGCACTCACAAATACCCATATTTCGACGCCTAACTTAACTTCCACATACATCAATCTTGAGGACACCTAATTCAATTCCACTCGGTAACGCTACTAGCCAATCGATCACTCAATATTAAGACCACACCTTCTTGTGCCCAACCTTCCTTCATACCAGACTTTCTTCCACTTACCACACCAAAATCACATTTTCCCTTACCTTTCAATTTGTCTCCCTCAGCACCAACACATTAAACTTCCTCCTCACAAACATCTCACCAATCTCCCTCCTCTTTACATCATTTGTACTACAGCCACACATATTCAGCGTCTCTACCAATAGGGTTCGGAGAAGCGTGAGCCTCTCCTCCCCCCGCTCGTCTTGCCGTCTTTGAGGAAGGGTCTTACAGAGAAAGGGATTCCTAGCCCCTTCGCCTCGCCCCTTTTTGTCGCCTTTTACGACACGGAGAGGTTACGGTAGCACGATTCTACTCCGGGCTACGGGGCGCTCTTTCAGTCGCCTTCTACGACACGCGGTGGATACGATAGCAAAATTCCGAAGCCCCAGCAACTGAATATTTTATAATATTAATTTTAGGGATGCACCGGATAATGTTTTTGACAGTTAGCCGGATACCGGATATCCAGGCATGACCGGATATCCGCTGAAATTATTTAAAATAACTTTTAATCCTTTGGGACCTGAGCTAAATTGCTTTAATCCTCAATCTTATATTTTATTTTTCACAGATTGTCAGATTGATAACTTGATAAGGATTTAATTACATATTTATATTTTCTAAATTTCAAGTTTGTGTTTAGTTATAAAGTTTAAACTGTAAATTTTTCTGTGTTTAGTTATTTACTATTTTTACAATTATGTTGTTAGCTTTATAACTTCAACTTATAAATTTTGACTGAATTTCTGTCCTGAGACCATCATGACAAGTTCTAGTGCGCGTTCTACTGACAAAACAGCTATACAGAACTATTTCAAGCATTAACCACAAAGCTAAATGCACTGAATGTGATATATCATCCTCAGCAAGACTCATCATTAGAGGGAAAACTCTACATGTCATATTCAACCAGCAAACAACTGTGGAATCACTTGAAACTGAAACACCCTAGTGAAATATTTTCATGAATTAATTAAATATCCAGGATCCGGCCGGATATTGAAGTGATATCCAGTATCCGGCCGGATAGTAAAAAATGGCCGGATAGTCAGGACACATTATCCGGTGTAACCCTAATTAATTTTATATATAGTTAAGGCAAAAGTATCGGTGTCGGTATCGAGTATCGGCCATTCTCGGCATCGGAAGTAGCGGTATCGGTGGAAAACCAGATACCGTCGCACCTCTATATTCAAGTGCACATACTCACCGTTTGTTGAACGCGACGGCGGCGCCTCTGCTGCTGCGGCCCAGTCGCTCGGTCACAGGAACAGCAGGAACATCAGACAAGGTGTGGTTCTCTGAGGACACGCGCAATTAATTAGGGTTAGTCTCTGGGATAACGTGTCATGTGATAAAGTCATGACCGATGTAGTTGATTTAGAACATAGACATGAAATGACAATTAGTTGCTTAGCTATCTGAAGCAAAACAGAATTTAATTAAGATAAAAGCAAATTTCTTTAGTCGAGTGGAACATTTTCCCTCAATGAATTGGTAACAAAAATGAAACACAGATGTGATGAACATAATTTTAAACTTTACTGCTGCAGGACTCTATACGGACAACAAGATACTGCATCACTGCTCATAATCTTGAGGTGTTTGAGAGACAGGGAGAGGTCTGAAACAAAGACGTGTTCGATGATTGATTGATATAGTTTGGTTGAGTGACAGAGAGCATAGCATCAAACCAAATTCCTATATCAGCCAATACACAATGCATGCAAGAAAAAATACAAACCACCTCACACAGTGCCTCGGTACAGATACTGACGAAAAGCTGAAATTTCTAGAAAGGAAGTGGTTGACGGCAAGACGCACCTCACACTCCTACCATGCACTGGCGCAGATACCAAAACATAGCTCTTCAGCACTTAACAGACCGGGCAAGATCCCGCAACACACTATGGGTCAGGAGTGAGGTCCGAGGTTCTGCGCACCCCATGGTCAAGAACTTCAGGTTCAGGGCCTGACAAATTGCACCGGTTTACGCTTTACTGAATCATTTTTGCAGAGCTTTCCTCTAACCCGTTTTCAACAAGTCGCTGAGGGCGGAGGAGCGCATCAAAGCCGCGAAGAAACTCAAACATTTTTTACTCACACCTATCCATTGCACGCTCTCACTTTTTTCCGCGCTGATGCCTTTCCTCCATAGGGCCTGCTTCACGCCGTTTATCCACCCAATCTGTAGTCTCCTCTCATTCTAGGCCTCAAACGTTTTACCTTGAAATATTAGATTTTAGTGACGAGGTTTTCTAGTGCGCTGGAGCCATCGTCCTTCTGGCACCGAATGTCAAAACAGCAAACAGTGCTGCATCATGTTAGTCTTTGTTTCTCCTTTAATTTTTTCTTCGAGTTAGGTATACTACTGCGCAAAGTCAAAGTCCTTTACGCGGTGAACGTCTATGGTATGTACGGGTGCCACAGGAGGTGCAGGAACTCCCAAGATGCTGAGGCCGTACGGTCTCAGCACTCCCGGGATGGCAGTAATGAGAAATAACACACTACCTACCCTGATTCAGAGCCCCAAAAACCCGCAGTAGTCCTTATGGTGCCGGGCTACCGCTCCAACACCTGCTTATGGGGAAGATGTAGAAGAGACAGAAAACGAGTATCCCTGCATGAGATCTACACTAGGTGTAGGGAATTTCACGCATGAGAACAGCAAGAATGGAAAGAAGAAAAAAGAATGGTCGTAGAAAAAAAGTTGCATGAAAGAAAGAGCGCAACTTGGCTGTTATTTGCCACTCGAAAGGAGAATAGCTAGAACCGGTAGGTGTATGTTTGAGTGTGCGTGTCTGTGTGTGCGTGCGTATGTGTGTGTGTTTGTAAGCAACGACTATTAGGCGAGAGTTGTTAAGAAGGAGTCTCAGACAAGTTTAAGGAAATTTGAAATGAACATAAGATGCAAAAGAAGTATCTAAGAACTAAGCAAATCAGGATGGGGGAGAAAAGGAGAGATAGTGAAGGGTGAAGAAGAGGAGAGTCTGAAGAAAAATAAGGGTGTTCACCCCCCGGTTGGGCCGTGACTCCGTGCGGCCCATGAACCTAACAGATGCCTAGGGGGGAAATATGGGAGAGGGCAGTTGGTTCAGCATTTCGGTTATTAGTGCTTCAGAGGGTCATGGCTTCGTGATGAGTAGATAGAAGCCACTTTTACTGGTCTTCAAACGCCTATCTTCACAGCGATAGCTTGGAGTTCCGTCCTCAAAGGAAGGGGTGGTGAGGTACGCTTTGGTGGATCACGAGTGCCACTCCGCCGAGTGCAATCACATTGTTGTGACCTTCGCCGGGGCGATGTATAACATATTGAGGGATTGTGAGGGTAGCGGTTATTCGAAGTTTGATCTCTTAGAGACCTATCGCCAAAGGTTTATGGGTGGAGATTAGAGATAGTAATCCGTCTTTCTTGTTTCCAAGTCCCTGGCAGTTCCTCGGAAGAATTGTGCTTTAGTTCATTTTGGAGGCTGTTCACACTCAGATCTTGATGATTTACAGTGTTCGCGTGATTAGCAAGAACTTTCGTAGTGTTCATGTCTTAGAATTTGCCCACGAATACTAGATCGAGTGTTTGCGGGAGCATTCGTCTTCGGTAGCGTGTGGTCTGCTAAAATTACTGCGTTCACGGCTGTGAATGCTCTTACGGGAGGACACGGGTGCCCGCTTTTAGTGTTCGTTTTTTAAGCGAGCGCGTTAATCTTACATGGAGGGATTTATAAACTGTATGGTTGGGTGACTAGTAGTTGGTGGGATACTTGGATCGACTGAGGTGCATGGTTGATTAGCGATTTCGGGTATGTACAAGTTCTTCGTTGGAGATTTTCAGCATGTCCTCGCGCAGACGATGACCGTTTTCGCTGGTGAGATGTCCTAGTGTTGCGCATGCGAATCGAGTGTTGAATGCCTCACTTTGGTTTTCGCTGGGTGGGATCTCGGTTGAGACGGACCAAAATAGTTCCACATTCTGTTCTTGATGAGCTGTTGTTTGTGGGCTGTTGCTACTCTTTTTGCTTTGTGACAGGAGGGCGCCGAGCACCTCGTGGTAGTCGTCAGTGTCTTCGCCAATTCGCCTTTTCGTTTGGGTGTTAGTGAACCCCAAGTCGTGGTCGACCGAGGAGACAGCATTCATCGCGGTGTCCACTTGGGCGCCGCAAGGTTCTTTGTTAGGGCCACTCACCTCAGTTACGAGGGCGGTTGCTATGCTGGGTGCGGTAGTTATACTACTAGGGAGGGGTATTTGATTTGATTTGATTTGGTCCTCATTTCCACCAGAGCCTCAACGTGAGTCATAATAGGCTCCCCCGTAGGGCTCGACGATCATTGATTAAAGCAGGCTCGCACGCCTAAGTGTGCGAGGAAAAAACAAAACAACGCTTTCAACGTTAGAAAAAAGTGAAAGTTTTAGCAATAACAGACGCACGCTGGTGCGCAAAAGAAAAAACGCTTACTCGAAACGGACCTCCGCTTCCAATCTTTTCAAACATTAAGTGAGATATGTACGCACCCTAGTGCGTACAGGTAGCATCAAGATTAATACGTCAGCGGCCACACGGGCAAACTGAGCTCTGAAAGCAACGCAACACAACACAATATTTACAGCTACGCGGTTCAGTTGTATAAATACAATTTATTCACTTAGGTAAGATAAAGACTCGGATGCAACGAAACGAATCCTCGCCTCCAACAACTTAGAACCTC
>SDVV010032397.1:0-11429 GCA_016164225.1 Gammarus roeselii
TACAGACACGCAATGATGATCACAATACCTACTGCTGGTTGACAACACGTCACCCCTACAGACACGCAATGATGATCACAATACCTACTGCTGGTTGACAACACGTCACCCCTACAGACACGCAATGATGATCCCAATACCTACTGCTGGTTGACAAAACGTCACCCCTACAGACACGCAATGATGATCACAATACCTACTGCTGTCTGACAACACGTCACCCCTACAGACACGCAACGCTGAGCCCAATTAAGGGAGTGTCCGGCCGCACTCTCACGCATTAACTCACTCTAAGCAATAGTAAAATTAGAGATCAAGCTACCCGATGGTACGACTACCTTCAACATCACAGGGATCACATTTAGACAGGATCTAATATAGTTAGTGATGGTCTTAAAACCCCGAATTAGGCAGACATTGAACCACTCAATTTGGTGATTTCACGAACGATTCTGCCCTTAACAGCTCGAAAAAGTTTTGAATTGAACGAGCAAATAATTTAATAACTATGCTTTGAAAACTACGATCTAGTAAATGGTTTTACTTCTGTTTATTCCGCACTTTTTGAGACTGGCTGTATTCTACTTCTTCTGCCACAGACCCCGACCATGTCAATAAATGATCGCGTCAGAGCTCCGATGGAGATGGACCAGTCAAACTTATCCAATTTATTCTAATCAATAAATTGTCATCTGCAATTTTAAATACTTACGGCACTACGGAGGTTTTGATCTAGAAGTCGATTACCAAGGGCCACAGTTTGAACATAAATCGCTTCAACCTGAAAATTATTCAATTTGTTTACTGATAGAATTGGATTTAGGCCCACTCGATTGCCAATCATAAAATGCATTCAAATAAATGTCACTTGTAGTTTTTAAGGCCTAGACATTGACATTGAAACAGAGCAACGAAAACACGACGTAGGAATTTATTTTGATTCCTGAAAGTGAAACTGGTCTATCTTAAGACTTTCACTTTCTAATGTCCCGTACCGATACGTTTTGATTCGTGTACATCCAATATAAACGATGGGAACACGAAACCGACGCGAAAAAAATACTGAAAGACATTTATAGCACCTGGATATCAATTACCGTACGATAATTATATTCCAGTGTTCCCAAGTTATGTTTTGGAACTTTTATTTTGATATTCAATAAAAAAATACTGCACTATAAAAATTGAAGGCGATTTCTGGAAAACACGTCCCGTTAAAGGATTAAAATTATCGTACGAATTTCAATTATCGCTTAACCCGAAGAAATATCGCAGATTTTTTTTTGGAAAAGGTAATTCCAAATAAGATGAAACGAAACAAAACAGTGCACGGTTTTCCTACCGCACGCATGCCTCAGTAGTGAACGAGCAAGATTATCTTGCATTTATTTAGTTAATTTATAAATTGTTTAAAAATGTATATTATAGTTTCTATGCACAATATGACACACTTTGGAGAGAATGAGATCGAAAGAATTTTAGGATTTTACCCATCATTTACTAAGGATTTGAATATATTTAAGATTGATATATACGGAGCGTATCTAAGATGTTTCGTCAAATAAAAATGTTGTGGGTCAGAGGGCCTTTACTTCCTATATATAGCACAGGTAAACTTGGGAACAAATAATTGGTTTTAATGTACCCAAAAATGCAGAAATATATTTTTTCTCCAATACTGATACATATAAGTCTCCAAATCATTCGCTCATATACCTGATTGGTGTAGGCCTCTCCAATATTACACAAGAAGAAGATGCTGTAGAGGAATAGAGGGCAGGAAGGTACAAGGGAAGTATCAAAATCCATCACAAGTATGAAGACTGTCGTTACGAAGCAGAACACACAAGTCGCCAGCAATAACAGCACGCACGGGCCGTACAGCTGAATCAGGTCTTGTAGGACATTGAACACCTGCTGGGAGAAAATATGACACGCTTTCATTGTCAAAATGTGCGACAAGTTCCCTCCTTTAAAAAGACTCTTCAGTCAAATGAAAAATGTACAATTTCAATATTCCATCAACTGATCACAATTCTCATACATAAACTTGCTAAAAATGACTAAGTACCCCTTAAAAAATGTCTCATTTAAAGTTGATACTTACACCTTCGGAATAATTTCCAAATGCCTGAATATGTGTCAACATCTTGTGATTCTCGCTTGCAGCAAAACTGTTTTGCAGGGTCAGGCTTTCGTAATCCTGTTTCAAGCATCTGCGAACATCAGAACAAATTCCGAGAAATATGATGAAGATGGAAAGGTATGCCAAGTTGTTGCTGACCATGGTCAAAACAATGAAAACTTCCATGAGTTTGCTTAAATCTGCTTCGGGTCGAATGATTGTGAGAGCGAAAAAGATGTTCACCAGACAATAGATGACACAGAAAACCATGAAGCCAAGGTCTGTGTGAGAACAGGTCAACAAACTCTTGACAGTCATTTTTTGTTTCATTTTCGATACTTTCGATATTAGTTGCAGGACTTCTCTACTGCGCATCACAAACCACATTTGCGTTAGGAATATGCAACACAAGGCAAAGTATACACTGAAAGAGAAGACCACCCCTCCGAGGTCGTCGTTGCCAACCATTATGAAAGAGGCTGCAATTTGTTGTCCTTTAATAGCAGAAATTCTCACGAAGACGCACCAAGCTAGCAGACACCAGTTAAACTGCCACTTCAGCGCTCTCTTTGAGCTGCAAGTCATCACAAAAGGCGCCATTCCAATCATTTGAAGAATCGTCGTAATAATCCATAACATTCTAATGTTGCCCTTCGCTGTTCTAAAAATACGAAAAAACATTTTGGATTGATTCAGAAAGAGATTAGTGTTGATGACGTACTCTAGTTTGCCAAATGAATTTCTTCAGGCAACAAGTAGCTTCTCTCAGCGTCTCTGCTGTACTGAATCAGCCACCAATAAGAAAAATACTCCGGGGAGAGATCAATGAAGAACATTGACCATGCTCGAGGAGATGTGTTTACACAAGAAAACATATATACATTGCCCAACGGAGGCCATCTTCAAATAAACAACACAAGCCACACCAGCTATGTGCTAAATTTTATGTATTTTAATTTAGTGAGAAGCAATTTATTAAAAGTGTATGATAGCTGAATAAACAACTTAGGTGACATCAGCAGCTGCAGTTAAAGCAGCAGCGGCTGCGATAAAATCAGCAGTGACAACAGCTAAGGAGAGGCGTGCAGAAACAACAACGGCAGCGAGTTCACTAGCGCAAACTTCGTTGGCGAAACGGGCTATGCCGTGGTGACGGAGGTACGAGCTGCAGCGGCAAGGAGCAGCAGTTTTAGCAACATCAATGTCAACAACGATGAGATGCAACGGCACTAGCGGCGACAGTAGCATCAGCGGTGGGGTGGCGCTGTCATGGGGAACGGACGAAGACGCGGAGGCAGAAACAGGCTGTGACAGCAGTGGCTTCAGAAAGAGCAACAATATTGTTGAAGGTAATTGCGGAGGTGACAATGGCAGCACCGCTGCAGTTCCAGAGAAGGCAGAAGCTACAGCACCGAAGCAGAAGCGACCATGTTTTCGATGACCACTTCAGACACTCATGATTTACAAATGACTGCAATGGCAGCAGCAGCAGCGTCAGCAGCAGCGGCAGTGGCAGCGGCCGCAGAAGCTGCAGCGTCTGCAGTGACAATTTGTCGTAGCAGCCGTAGCAAATGCAGCAATCATAGAAGCAATGGCAACAATGCCCTGTGGCCCAGCAGCTTCACCACTGGCAGCGACAGCGGCAGCCGCGGTAGCAGTGGCAGAATCGATGCGAGTGGTGGGGAGGATGTTGGATGTGCGGGTGGTGAGAGGGAGGGTGGAGGAGTGTCTGACCATGTACTGGTGGAAGGAAGATTGAATGTGGAGCCGAGTTGGAAATAAACAAGAGAGTGGGAGGATGAATAAAAGTAGCGAAAGTGGGTGAACTGAATGAGGAAAGCAGAGCTGAGGACGTCCAGCAGGCGTTGAGAGAGGAATATGACAGCGTGAGAGGGCAGGACCTGCGAGATGTGGAGGAAGAATGGGGCACGTTCTGAGATGCCTTGTTGAGATGTGCGAAAACAGCGTGCGGCGTGCGCCATGTGGGCAGGTGCAGAAGGAAGAGCTGCACGTGGTGGAACGAGGAAGCCGCAGAAAGGAAAAGCCTTTGAGGAGTGTTTGCAAGCGTGGTCGGCAAGCGAAAAAATGTGAAGAGGGTGGTGAGAGCCAACTGGAACAGTTGTGCCAGTTTTGAGCAGAACAGAAAGATGTTCTGGAAAGAGGAGATGAGGGTGAAAAGAAGGGGACCGGCAAGGAGACAGTGGTGAAAGATGAAAATGGCCAGTTGTTGTTGGAAAGTGGTGATGTAGGAAAAAAAGTGGGTCGAGTATTTTGATGAGTTGTCGAATGTCGGGGATGACAGAGAGGCTGGCATTCTTGCTGTGGGTGGTGGTGCATTCATGGATACCGGTTTTGGGACAGTGATCTGTTGCGGACATTACTAGGGAAGAGGTGCAGGAGGTAGTAGAGGTAATATAAGCAGAGAAAGCGCTTGATTTGGTTGGTATGGCGACCGAGTACTTGTAAAACGGGTACAGTAACGATTGTCGAATGACTAGGGAGGCTACTGAATTTGTGTTTGGTGTCTATATGCACGAAGAGGTAGTGATCAACATAACATAATATCTTCGGCTGTACACGAAACCCTGGTAATGCATAAACAAACAGAGTTTACAGCTCTCTCTCATAACGACTCTTCCTCCAAGAAGGACCAAATGTGGTCACCGAGCCCGGTAAGCAGATAAGAAATTGTCTCGGCTATTCACGCGCGTAAAAATCCCAAATTCTTGTGGGAACGATGGCACAGCTTTACGAAACCTCAAGGAGGGGTTAACAAATATTCTGCCATATCTCCAGCTCCTCATCAACACGTTCATTGCAACAAATACCTTCCCACACTCCTTTATCAAAATTATTCACAAAAAGGGAGAGGTAAGCTACCCTTCACATCAATGATTCGTGCTGCAGGACCGCTCGTGAGCATTTTACAGTGTAAATTAGATAATTTTCCTGGAAAAACACTCTTACAACGGAACATCCAAATATCCTATTCAGAGATCTATCTCTGCATTGGTCCTAATCTGTCGTGTAAGGTGGAACGATTTCTTCTTCCCCAAGATCAGTAAATTTAGGATTTCCACGAGGATCGATTCTAAGACCGGTTCTTTCCTTCTCTCTTTTGATGACATCAACTGTGGAAACCCTCTCGGCAACGCCATAATGACATCAAATGCCGATGATGTCCAATTGATGCTTGTTAGGCCTGCAACAAATAAGAAATTCTGAAAAGGGATGCAGAAACAGCGTTGACCCATATCAATAATTGGTAATTTTCAAATGGGCTTACAGTTAATACAAATAAAACCCAGTGTATCATCGTGGGGTCCAAAGCAAATACAAGGCGAGTGATTACCCGATAATTTTGTCGTTGATTTAATGGGCATAAAAATCCCTCATGATATTATAATCAGAAGTCTGAGAGTTTTACTTGATCCCAATATGACCATTGGACATCATGTTGAGAAGTTTTGCTCCCAACTGAATGGCACATTCCAGTTTCTCAGTTGAACGAAGAGAAAATTCGACTGGAAATCTAGAAATCTTGTAATCAACACTCCGATTTTTTTCGCATTTAAACTACTGCCCTACCATATGGGGTAAGTGCAAGAAACATTACTCTCACACAATCCACGTAGCGTAAACTATACAGCAAAAGTAGCCCATAATGGAAACTTCAGAAAGAGTGATCACGGGACGCCTATTCAAAAGAAACTCGGCTGGCTAAACATACATGTACGACTGGGGCTTAGTGGAGCTATACGAGTTTTTAAAATGCAAAACAAGCGTTTCATTTACAAACGGTATTGTGATGTCAACTCGTGAAGCGTCCCATCAACGACCAACACGGAACAAAAATAATATTGACATCGAGTTCATGATAACAAATACTGGTGCCAAGCTTTCACAATATCAGGGCCAAATATGTTACAACAATCTGAGTCGGAGGGCATTCAAAATTGCGCTACCGTATCTTTTTTCGATTTCGAACAGAAAAGCGCCCTTTATTGCTTGCCCGTCGACAGGGGCTAAGAGAGTAAGCCTGTCGTTAGCGATCAACCAGGAACAGATAACGAAAAATTATATTATGCGGTTTGCGCTAAGAATTATCACGATCATTTTGTCAATAGAACACAAACAGAATTTCAAACACTATGCTTCCTTGACTTTGCTTTACCTTTGTCATCGAACAAATAGAAACAATTAAAACATGTTCGTACTATTGCCGTATTCTCACCTCAGCTCTTGCTGACCCTTAAACTTTGCCATGTTTTTACCCAGAAAGTAGTCTCTTTGCTTTCTAAGGAAACACGAACCCCGTACTCTACACGAACCCTAACATTCATGCTTTATGTTTGCCACGCCAATTAACCATATTGTACTAGTCCCGCATTTCCGTAAAGCGAGTAATTGGACATCACGGATCGACTGGGAATCTCCTCGCACGTCTACACTTTCAATATTTCCGGCCGGATCAAATTGGCATTAATGGCAGAAATAAGACATCAGAAAAGACTCAGCGAACTTAAACCGATATCACTTGAAAGAAGACGACTTAATATACATCTTCAAATACCAGAACGGGCTTACTAGTGCTATCTGAAGGCCTCTTTGACCGAGGTCACATCCCAAGGAATAGAAAGAATGGACAAAACCTGCAGCTGAAACCATTAGAACATCAGTGGCCGATAACTTCTTTCCAATCAAGATACCAACAATTTAGAACCGTATTCCACATGATGGGGTTAGCAGTAACAACGAGAACACCTCAAAATCCGCCTCGACGAACACTGGAAGACTAATCCACCCTCATACTAAGAAAATATGACTCGAGGACTATTGCCGCCATAGTGGCATCAATCTCCGTTGGAGCCTTTAGCATCCGGCAGAACACGAACGATGTGCCCTTCATCTAGGCTAGGCTTGTTGTACTGCATAGTCAACTTTGGAAAACTGCTTGAATGGACTCTTCAGCCCGTCCCAGGCCTACCACAACTACTATTATCTAGCATCTTGAGAATCTAAAGCGTTTATTAGGAGAGCCCTGATCAAACTCGATGTGGGGGTGAACACTCACAAGGTTACCATATTTTTATTCATAAATTTTGTACAAGGGGGGTTCGGCTACCCCCCTTACTGTGTATTGGAGGATTCTAACGGCTACTCAGCGGCAACTACAAACAAGCAACAACGGCAATCACCTCACACCCCATGGTATACGAGAATCGGACCATCACTAAGAGGAGAGCTAGTGCTCTACTCTAAGGTGCGGCGTAGATTTAAGATATCATCCATTATTGAGGTAGGAGTATCTTCCTATAAAGGACCCTGTCTACACGATGACACTCACTCTTTTCTTCTCTTCGTCCATCCCTGTGACGGGACGGAAATAGAAAAAACAAAGAGAGCTAATAATTGTGAACTACCAAGTGCGGGTGAAAGTTTGCCGGCGTCTCAGCGGCGAATGCCGATGTGCCACAAGGGCAGCATTCACATCCACACTTCATGGGATACGGGAATCGAACCCGCACCAAAAGGAGAGCCAGTGCTCAACCCAACGGTGAGGCATATGTATAATAGAATATCACAATTTTTGAGGTAGGAGAATCTTCCTACGGAGGGACCCTGTCGACACGATGAAACTCCCTATTTTCATATCTTCTCCCCCAACTGTTTTATGCGGAAAAATAATAAAATAAAATATAGGTAATAATAAATATTACGCTCTCCCTTTCCTTCTCCACTTCCTCCCTGTGTCAGGAGGGAATAAGAAAAGAGTAATATGAGCAAACAATTAACAACATTCCTGCCTGAAATAGGCAATCGGACACGGTAAGATTGTCAATCTTACCGTGTTAGCAGCGCGGGCTCCCTAGTGAAACGGTATTCTTTGGAGATGCCTCTCTGGCATCTCTCTCTGCAATATGCATCCCATTTTTTTTGAAATGCCCCTCCGGCATCTCACTTTGAAATATGATAATATACTGTTGCACCTACTGCAACCATATTCCTCGTCGATGCCCCTTAAAATATTTGATACCTTGTCAAAAGTTACAACTAACTCTGTTCCGGAGCGGTGGTCAGTAGTGTATATATGTCATAACGCGGATGTGAAGAAATTAGATAGGGCTTAATTAGGGGTGCCAAAACGCGGATGTGAAGGAATTAGATAGGACCTAATTAAAGGTGCCAAAACACGGATGTGAAGGAATAAAATAGGGCTTGATTAGCCGAGCAAGACGGCCTACTGAAGGAATAAGATAGGGCTTAATTAGGGGTGCCAAAATGCAGATGTGAAGGAATTAGATAGGGCTTAATTAGGGGAGCCAAAACGTGGATGTGAAGGAATTAGACAGGGCTTAATTAGGAGTGCCAAAACGCGAGAGTGGAGGGATAAGATAGGGCTTAATTAGCTGAGCAAGACAGCCTACTGAAGGAATAAGATAGAGCTTAATTAGGGGTGCCAAAACGCGGATGCGAAAGAATTAGGTAGAGCTTAAATAGAGACGCGGGAACGCAAATTTTTGGGGTCTCAATGGATTTTTGCACGCCCATATTCCAAGAAACGCAAATTTGTAGCACCAAGTCGGCCTACTCAAGGAATAAGATAGGCCATAATCAACGGTGGGTGGGGGAGGGGTCAGACGCATGGGACACCAAGGAGCAAGTTTTTGAGAGACCACCCGGGAAGTCAAGGGGGGGTGGTCCAAATGATCTTTATCTGTCAAATGTCACACAAAGATTTTATTACGAGATATATGGTCCTTTTGGAGAAGAGTTTTCCATACGGTAAATTACAGTTTCCTTACGGTATCAGGATGCTTTCATTTACGATTGCTTACGGAAGGATTATATAGATGTACGTTATTAGGTCTTGTCAGCGCTATATATGAGCGTTTTGGAATAGTTCGCACGGTAGGAGGGCATGATATATATTACTATGTTTGTTATTGAATGACTCATTTGAATAGAAGCCATTGTTTATGCATGATATTTGATACTGCACGATTGATATTATTTGATTAAATCCACACGCTTTTTCCCATTTAATGTATATATTTTTCAGTGATACGTTCACATATTATTCAGATGAATTTTTCTGCAGACAATGAAACAAGATTTATTTTATGCATATGTATTACGGTTAAAGATACATAATTAGGTGAACAATTTTAGGGTCGGTTGCAGACACGTTCACGTATTTTTTCAGATGAATTTTTCTGTAGACAATGGAACAAGAATTATTTAAACATATACATTAATGGATATAAATACACATTTAGGTGAACAATTTTAGGGTTTTTGGCACAAAATTCACGCATGTTCGAAAACAGATTACAGGTGGACAATCAATCATGGACAGTTATATATATTTATTTGATTTACATTGGATCATTTACATCGTTTTTATGGGTCTCGTCACAGTTCTTTCCAGTGCACATTTTTTCAATGCCTATTCAGGTGGACAATGCCAGAAGTTTATTATTATAATTTATATATATCTATATCTAAATAAGAGCTTATAAGAATTTTACATTTTATCAATATTTAGAGGATAAAACCTGTTGAAGTGGACGTACTTTCATAATTAAGTCGAGTAAAAACGCCAAAGACGGTCTCACCCGGCTTGCGTCTCTTCCATGATTAATCCATTTATTCATCGACATCATTAGTCAAGACACATCGCTTCCTCTTTTTTAGTGATGGTAGGTCTATTTTCAATGGATTTTTTGGGAATGTCCTGATGGCCATAGGCAAGAGTTGTTCATGCGTCGAGATTGTAGCGCTTATTCTCAAATTTACCGAGGCAGTTTTGGATAGTGCGTACAGTTTGAAGTTGGCATGCTTGCGAACGAATGTTGTGTATGGTTTCGAAGTGTGTGTATGTTTTCTGGTTATGGATGTCCCTGTATTGTTCATGTTTGATATTGGCTGGTGTCTGGTAACTGTCACCTTTAGCAGCTGATTTGGTTGCTTCGGACTCAAGCCACATGCTGTAACACTTGGGTTGTAAGCAGATGATTTCACTCGGGTAGTCGTCAATTGTTTCGCTTTTCAGTAGTCCTAGCTGCCCTTTCTTGGTTTAATCGAACAAGGAATGATTTTTGGGATAGATGGAGAAGTCTATGTATTCAGTCAGGGGAGCTTGGCGCATTTCCGCTTCAATGTCGGCCACGCCTTTGAACTGGATCAGCAACGAGTGTTTGTTTGCGTAGATGAGCGAGACGTTGTCACCGTAGCGTGACTTCAGTGTGTCATAGAAGAAGCTGTATACTTTTGCTTTTGCTTTTTCAGGCACGAAAAATCCAACTTGGAGTGGATGAACCACTCGGACATTTTTTTCTTGAAGATCATGATGACTGTTTCAGGGCCGATGGCGTAGCATTTTTTCAGGAGCGGGTTGGTAGCGTGTTTTCGGAACTCGTTGGGAGTGCACACAACCTTTGCCTCTAGACTTCTGTTGAGCGGGTTGAACAATAGCTCACCATATATACTATTCGATAAAAGTTTGAATAGGGACTTTTCAATGGAGTTCGTAGATTCCTTACGTTTCTGGATACTTTTCATGATGAAGGTTTTGAAGACCGGTTCCTGCTTGATGCGAAAAATTTGATTAACCTTGGTGACTTCCAGTCCTTGCCTGAAGTTTCAGGGTCACAAGGTAGTCAGTTTGAGGTATATTGCTAGCAACAAGCTTACGATCTGCTCGTTTTCTGTTTATGAGATGTTCTGAGCCAGCCAAGAGATTTTTTGTGAAGGGCGAAACATCGTCCAAGGTAATCTCTTTGTGATGTAGCAGCGATGTTCAAGTCATCGCTGACTTGAACATCCACGCAGACAATGTACGTATTCTCGCCAGAACAGTCTGTGTTTACCAAGTCGAATGCTTGAATTTCTTCCGGTATGAGCTCGAGGATTTTGCCAATGATGAGGGGTTCGCTCAAACATCCACCATAGCGACTGTTAAAGTCCCACATTTCTGCTGAAAACACGGGTAATGTAGGGTCATAGGCTTTGCATCGGGGATTGTTTATCTTGGTAAGACCTTTCGTCAACGTCACGAATCCGCCTCGTGTGTTTTTGACAATCAAGTGCAGGAGATCGATATCTTTGACCAGCGCCAGTTTCATCTTTCTTTCGTAGAGGGCGGCTTGCATTGCAAAGCCAGGGACGCTCACAAAATGGACGGGGTCCAGGGTATAGTCGCGTGTCATGGTCTCCCTAAACTTTTGGAAGACTTCGGCCAGCAGCAGCTTGTCGATGAGCAGGTGTATGATCATGTAATCACGCAACGTCTTACAGTTTG
>SDVV010032398.1:0-11428 GCA_016164225.1 Gammarus roeselii
CTCCTTGCACCCCTAACATAACTTCGCGTCGCTCCTTGCACCCCTAACATAACTTCGCGTCACTCCTTGCACCCCTAACATAACTTCGCGTCGCTCCTTGCACCCCTAACATAACTTTGCGTCGCTCCTTGCACCCCTAACCTAACTTTGCGTCGCTCCTTGCACCCCTAACATAACTTCGCGTCACTCCTTGCACCCCTGACATAACTACGCGTCGCTCCTTGCACCCCTAACACTCGACCACCCATTGACTACTGCTGCAACTTGCTGGCTCTCACATCCTTGTAGTGAGAGGATATTAGGACAATATGGTCAGGATTAAAGTTATTGTTCGTGTTCATGACTTTGAGGCATAGTAAATAATATTGTTATTGCATTCTGGATGGGTATATGACCATATGTTAACATTTGCAATCTATTTTCGTGTAGATTATTGCACGAAAAGACTTTTTTGGGATTGATCCTAAAAAATATTAATGATTAATTTTAATGAATTCATACGACAAAAAAGTCTTTACGCAGGATGTGATTTAACGAAAAGGAATGAACACACCTACAATTTTCGTTAATCTCTGTTTACCAAGTAGGGTAAGGTTAAGCGGGTGCCTATGGGTATGTTTAATCTGCCCGTGTTAGCGGATCATTTTCCAACAAAATGTGATTAATTGATCCATTTATCGTATTCATTTTTTCAATCAAATAATACATTAGTACATTTATGAGTTTTTATTTATTTTTAGCACAATTTACGGGTCCGGATGATCTTTACTTCTCATCACAAAGGTGCCGAATAGTAGACGTTACAGACATAGATACAGACACTGCGCCGAATCCCCAAGAATGAGGGGTGGCCGACGGTAAGGCACACATCACACTCCTCTCATACACTCAACACTCCTCTCATGCACTCAACACTCAAACAACCCAAGATCTTTCGCGCTAAAGGGACCGGCCGAGAGACTCTTCAACCCATACTCTGGGTCAGGAGTGCGGTTTGAGGTCAGTGTCAGCAGCAGAGCCCAACAGTGTGACTGGTTTACCCCTGCTGCGTCATAGTAACCAGGTCTCAACACACACAACCATCCCCTTTCTCAACAAGATGCCAAGGGCGAAAAAGCACATCAGGGCAGCGTCAAAACTTGTCCATTCACACCTATTGTTCATTCACGCCTACCGTCTTCACACCTATTGTTCATTCACGCCTATCCATTGCACGTTCTCTTCCTACCTCCACACTTATGCCTCTTCTTCATAACACCTGCTTCACGCCATCTATCCACCCAAACTTCGATCTACCTCAAGTCTTATGTCCACTCACTTCCGATTCCATCACCCTCCTCACCAATCTTCCTACATCCATTCGAAACATGAGCCCGAGCTTTGGGGTGGATGGATGATTATTCATTTTATAGATCATTTACACATTATTTTATTATTTTATTATTTCTTATTTAGTGGGATCTATTATTTATCTGTGCTATTTTTTCATGGTGATCAATTTTGGATTAGTGATATAATTATGTATCGTTTGACGCCCGCAGGGGCCCGAGGTGGACTATGCGGTGTGTTAGTTAGTCTAGTCCAACCTACGGTGAGATAATTTGCGCTCTCCCGAGCGCCTAATAAATGTCCGAGCACAGTCAGGCTGTTTGATGGCTAAATGGTGAAATAATGTTGATATTGATCTTAGAGTGTGAAAGTCTTGAATGGCACTGCGCGTGGAGGGGACGAGACGAGTCGAGGCAGGTAGAGGCGAGTGGAGACGAGTCGACTGGCGAGGGGACGAGTCGAGACGAACCGAGACTAGTTGAAACAAGGTGACCCGGGAATGGAGGTACTCGTGGAATCCGCGGGACTCGAGGGACCCGGGGGTTTCGGGAACCCGGGGGACTTGGAAGACTAGGAGGATTTGGGAAGACCCACTTGGGCTCTTCCGAAGCCCTTTGGGACACTCTTGAGACCCTTTGGGACCCCTTTGAGAAACTTTGGGACCCGCTTGAGGCTCCTCTGAACCTTGGGACCCCTGTTTCCCTCTCCCACGCTGTAAAACCCAGACACAGAAAAATATACATGTGTGAAATACTTGAGTAGAACAATTCATTATAACAGTCCGCGGATTACTGGCACAGAGGGCGAGGATCGCGTCGAGGCTGGTCGAGGTGCGTCAAGATCAGTCGAAACATGCTGAGACAGTCGAGTTGGTCGCGACGAGCCGAGACTGGCCGAAATGAATCGAGACAAGCCGAGATGAGCTGAGACGAGGGGACCCGTGGAGCTCGGGGGAATCGGGGGACTTAGGTTACCCTCCAGGATTCGTCGGGCTCTTTTGGGACCCGAAGAACCTCTGCCACCCCACTCCCACCCGAAAATGCTTGAGAGAATATTTTTGGCAATACAGTCCACATGATTACTAGCGCAGAGAGGGAGAGCCACGTCGAGGCTGGTCGAGGTGCGTCGAGATCAGTCGAAACATGTTGAGGCGAGTCGAGCCGAGACTGGCCGAAATGATTCGAGACAAGCCGAGATGAGCTGAGACGAGGGGTCTCGAGGGACCCGGGGAGCTTGGGATGACCCGGGGGACATGGGTTACCCTCCGGGATTCATCGGGTTCTTATGGGACCCAATGAACTTATGCCCCCCCCCCCTATCCCCTTAAACAATAAGTGCGAAATCAATAATCTGAGCAGTTTTTCTGCCCATAACGAACCTGCCCTACTTTCTTATCCACGATCCACAATTTTGTTATGGATAAAAATGCTGGAGTATTTGTGCGGGAGTTCCTGCTTGTGGTTTTGTGAATAGGGGTTTTTTCTTCCGTCTGTGCTCGCTCGCGCGTGCACGGACCATATGTAGTTTCTGGGGTTGACCTGGACTGCGTAGCTATAAATCTTGTGACACGTTGCGGTTGGAGTTGATCTAATCCGTGAAGCCGTAGACCTTGTACCAACTTCGACGATACTATCTGTGCGCACTGGCGCGTGCATATTACTATTCGAGTTCTGAGTTGTTGGAGGTGGGGATTCGTTTTGTTGGAGTCTTTATCTTACCTGAATAAATAAATTGTACCTCTACTAAACTAGACCGGGTCGCTGTAAGCACTGTGTTGCGTTGCTGTCGGAGCTGACTTTGTCCGTGTAGCCGTGGGCCTGTTACCAGTCTTAACGATGATACCTGTGCACCCTAGCGTGCAAACATATTATTCTTGAAGTTCTAAATGATTGTAGGCGAGGATTCGTTTCGTCTGAGTCTGACCTGACCAAATGAAGTGTACAATAATCGACCTAGACCGCGTAACGTCCTAGGTCGTGTTGCGTTGCTGTCGGAGCTGACTTTGTCCGTGTAGCCGTAAACCTTGTACCAGTCTCGACGATGTTACCTGTACGCACTAGCGTGCGTACATATTAGTCTTGAAGTTCTAAATGATTGGGAGCGGAGGTCCGTTTCGTCTAAGCGATTTTCTTATGCGCACCAGCGTGCGTCTGGCATTGCTAAAATTTTAAAATTTTGCTAATTTTAACAGCGTTGTTTTTTTTTCTCGCACACTGAGGCGTGTGAGCCTACTGGAATCCATGATCATCGAGCCCTACGAGGGAGCCTATTATGACTCGCGTTAAGGCTCTGGTGGAGATGAGGATCAAAATAAATTAAATCAAATAAGCCCGAGCCATCTCGGAACACGTGAATAATTGAAACAACGTCTTTCTTGATCCTGTCTCTTAGCGTAACTCCACCTTCCTCACTCTTTTGCTCTCGTCAACCAAGTCTCAGTTCCGCTAATCACAGTTAGGATAATGCCCCTTCATATATCCCTCTTTTTGCTTTCATTCCCAACGTCCTACATCTCATTATACTCTCCTGTACACCCAAAACTTTAAACACTTACTTCACTCGCAACTTCGTCTCAGTTTTCACTAGTTTTGTCTCCACCTGAAAGACCAGGTACTCCTCTCTCACACTACCTAAATCCGACACCATGCCTACACAACTTCTCCTCCGAATCCGCCGCAAGTGTGTATCATCAACAAACAGTAACTGAATCAACTGCCAACTACGATCATTCACCCCCAACAGCTGTAAGCCACGACCCTGTCGTAAGCCTTATCCAGATCCATGTTGGCCCAGGTACTTGTCACAGACTTGTTTTACAGCAAAAAACTGATAGGTACACCCTCTGCCGCTCCTACCGCCAAAAGTTTCTCGCCCATTGCACCATCCGTATACTGTCTCTTATCCTATTGATTAACACACTCCCGAACAATTTACAGACAACACATAACAAACTGATATCTCTCTAGTTGCAGTACTATTTTTTATCTCTTTGCCCTAATACTGTGAAACAATGCAAGCACTAAGCCACTCAATCGGCACCACGCTCGACACAAAACAAAATTCAGCAGCCTCCCTAGCCATTCGACAATCGTTACTCCACCCCTTTTCTAGGGTCTTTTCCTACCATTATCACCCATACCGCTTCCTGTACCTCGTTTTTAGTAATCTCCGCAACAAGTCTCTCTCCCAAAACCGGCTTCTGTGCACCTCAACCAACAGCAGCAACATCAGCCTCTCTGACATCCTCAACATTCAACAACTCTTCAATATGCTCAAGCCACCTCTTCTGTACATTACCACTTTCCAACAACATCCGGCCGTTTACATCTTTCATCACCTCTACCTTCTCGGTCTCCTCCTATCTCACCCTCTCCACCTCTTGCTATAACATATTTTGTTCCTCTGAAAGTCTGTTACAACTGTCTGCCCCATCTGGCAGCAGCAGTCCGCCTTGCCTCTTCTCTACATCTGCTTCACCATTCTTTTCTCTCCATAGTTGTCATAGGCCACCACCGACTTCGCTTGCAAACACTCTTCAAAGGCTCTTCTCTTCTGCGCCACCGTCAGTTTCACCTTTTCGTCCCACCACTCACAGCCTTTCTTTCTGCACCCACCCACACGGCGCGCACAACACATTTTTTCCCACATCTCATCAACGCATCTCTGAACGTCTCCTCTTCTTCCTCAACATGTCTCAGGTTGTGCCCTCTCACGCTGTCCTATTCCTCCCTCAACACCTGCTGGAACTCCTCAACACTGCTTTCCACATTCAGTTATCACCTTCCCTACCTCTCTTTATCCTTCCACTCTTTTGTTCCCTTTCCATCTCTGCTCCATTCACTCTTAATCTTCATTCCACCAGTAGATGGTCAGATATTTCTTCACCCTTCCATTTCAACACCTGCGCATCCAACAGCCTCAACACCACACTCTTCGAAATAATCAGCACAAAATCCATCAGCGCTCACTTCACCACTGCATCAAGGGCCATCCTCGCCCATGTGTACTTGTGGATATCTCGCTTCTTGAACAAATTAGTGCATGGAGCCCTTGCTCCATACACCAGCTGATCAGTTTTTTTCCACTGTTATTTCTACCGGGAACGCCTTACCTCCCTGCCACGTTCTCTGCCACTGCATCTTCAACTTTCACATGTAGGTCACTAGGTATGACGACGGTTATTGACCTCTCAAACGCTCAATGGACTCACTCAGGTCAGTCAAGATTGACCTTCCCCTCTTCATTCCTCTCTCGACCAGGTCCGTTAACACTCTTAAATGTCCATCTTTTTATAACTAACTGAACTTCTTCCCACATCAAACTTGTGGACACATCC
This sequence comes from Gammarus roeselii, assembly GCA_016164225.1. NCBI lineage: Eukaryota > Metazoa > Arthropoda > Malacostraca > Amphipoda > Gammaridae > Gammarus > Gammarus roeselii. Next base: position 5,666 of record SDVV010032398.1, read on the forward strand.
TTCTACTCGGTAACACTACTAGTCAACCAATCACTCAATATCAACTACACACATTCTTGTGTCCAAACTTCCTCCACGACCGACATTCTTCCTAAGCCACGCCTAACTCACATTCGCCCTTAGCTTTCAACTTCATCTCGCTCAACGCCAACACATCAAACTCCTTCCTCACAAACATCTCACCAATCGTTCTCCTATTTCAGTATCGTACTACAACCAAGCACATTCAGCGACATTAACAAGGGGGATCGGAGAGACGCGAGCCTCTCCTCCCCCCGCTCGTCTTACCGTTATTGAGGGAGGAGTTTACTGAAGAAGGGATCCCTAGCCCCTTGCTTCACCCTTATTAGTCGCCTCCCACGGCACTCAAGGGGTTACGATATCAGGATTGCACCGTTTCCGCTACTTGAACATGCTCGGGAATAAAACTAGACGTCGTTCGCCAAGCTGGATCGATCTTGTTTCTCGGCATTTATGCCCGGTAATTAACATTTCAGATCGATCTTGTTTCTCGGCATTTATGCACGGTAATTAACATTTCAGATCGATCTTGTTTCTCGGCATTTATGCCCGGTAATTAACATTTCAGATCGATCTTGTTTCTCGGCATTTATGCCCGGTAATTAACATTTCAGATCGATCTTGTTTCTCGGCATTTATGCACGGTAATTAACATTTCAGATCGATCTTGTTTCTCGGCATTTATGCCCGGTAATTAACATTTCAGATCGATCTTGTTTCTTGGCATTTATGCACGGTAATTAACATTTCAGATCTATCATGTTTCTCGGTATTTATGCACGGTAATTAACATTTCAGATCGATATTGTTTCTCGGCATTTATACACGGTAATTAACATTTCAGATCGATCTTGTTTCTTGGCTTTTATGCACGGTAATTAACATTTCAGATCGATCTTGTTTCTCGGTATTTATGCACGCACGGTAATTAACATTTCGAATCGATCTTATTTCTCGGTATCGTGTTACGTTTAAAAAATGACTGTATTTATGCACGGTAATTAACATTTCAGATTGAATGAAAAGAAAAAGGAACCCGAGGACTGCCGCATTTTTCACACATGCTACCGTGGCAACGAATACAAGGCGTGTCCGTCGTGGCGATGATTATCCTCTACCATTCGGGTTCAAACCTTATCTCGAACCATTTCATCATTTATTGTTTGGACTGTTTGAATAACAGCAAAGGTAAACCGGATCGATGCGTCCAACTATTAGTGGGTTCCGTCAGTATAAGTCAGTATAAGTCAGCCACGTCACAACTGGGAGCTATGAGACTGTGTCCTGACCATACCATTCTCTGACTGAGGCTCAAACAGTACGCGAACCATCCCGGATATTCGCATCGTTCTCTACCATCAATCAAGAAAATGTCAAGTCTGTGGTGTCGCGTTTTTTTGTGTCGGTCTGATGGCATTTTAAGAGAAGTGATAAAAACATTTATAAGGTTGACTAAGAATGTTGATAAACTTTTTTTTACACCATCGACTTCTACTTAACTCAAATGGACAAATCCATTCCCTTGAACGTGACAGAAAGCAACTAAAAAGAGATAAGGAACCAAATTAAATGTGATTCATCAATTTCTATTCAAAGTAGCTAATTGCATAATTCAGGCCAATTTAACCAAATGCATATGTGCTACATACAGACCACCTCTGCGACCGGAACTGCACATCAGGATAAACATGCATGGATTGAGCGCATACTCTGAAGGCAAGGAGGCTTGCAGGTTCTACTTCAAGATGCTTACGCCCCCTTTTTGTTTCTCCCATCTAAGATTTTGATGGTAATTTCCAATTTCCTGGTGCATCTGATGCGAACCTCAACGGCAATCTGGGCGTGATATGAGCCAGAGGTTTCGGGTCCAACGATGGTAACATCCCTCGACGCTTAGCAGATGCTGCCGTCCTCGTCCTCCACAACAAATCTTCAAAACACGCAACCAAACTCAAATACACCAGCACTTATCTTGCACTTAAAGAGACTCCTGGGATTCGAGTGTTTCCTCTCCGTCATCGTAGGAGTGTTAGCTGTGACGAGTGCGGGGCGGGAGCGTAATTTAAATGAGCCCGGATTCTACCTGGACCAATTTCCTTGAAGGCTGATTGCGGTCTGATGGGCAAATACAGAATCGTAAGACTTTTTCTGTTACTTCGTCTAAATTCGTCTACAGAAAATGTGCCTTTGTATCTGTAGTCTGTATCTCGATGTCGGCATCGTGCCCGGCACTGAATGCGGTTCATTGCTGGGATTATTCAATCAGCGTACTGCGAGGAAAGACAAAAAACGGGTAAGTGCAGTAGCAGCAGTAGCAACAACAGTAGTAGCAGGAGCATCAGTAGTAGCATGCACCGTCCTAAAAGAGATGGAGGGTCTTGCCGTAAGGCAGGTTGGAACAGAGAAGGTGGAAGGGACGCGGAGGGGGGGAGGCAAGGTTAGCGCGCTTGCAGGCTTTTGCTGTTTCATCGCCGTCGGGCTGAGAATGAAATGAATCATTCATCGGCGGCGATAATCGTCCATAATCGTCAGCGATCGTCCGCGAATTAATCACTCCACAGCTGTTGATTGTCTACCATCAGGAGCAGATCCTTCACTTCTGGCATTACATCGTTAGCACGGGCTGCGGGTCCAAACATCCCGGCAATAATTGGTGATAAGCCTTGACGAATTTTGTGGATGGCCACCAGCTCGGGTCTCTTGCCCCCTCTCAGGAGACGCCCCGCGGAGCCTCTTGGTCCGTGCAACAATTGGTCACATTACCTAACGATGTCTACTTAATCGCCCTGGACACTCCTTAGAGCGAGTCGGGGGAAGCATAATATTGGGGACAGGAATTTGTCCCACCTGCATTTGCTGCCCACATATCATGCAGTAACCTCTCATGCAGTAACCTCTCATGCATTAGCCTCTTATGAATTAGTCCTTACGCATTGGTCTCTTATGCATTAGCCCCTTATGCATTAGCCCCTCTTATGCATTAGCCCCTTATGCATTAGCCCCTATTGCATTAGCCCCAATTGCATTAGCCCCTTATGCATTAGCCCCTTATGCATTAGGCCCCTTATGCATTAGCCCCTTATGCATTAGCCCCTTATGCATTAGCCCCTTATGCATTAGCCCCTATTGCATTAGCCCCTATTGCATTAGCCCCTTATGCATTAGCCCCTTATGCATCAGCCCTTATACATTACCTCTATACGCATAGCCTCTTATGCATTACCCCTTATGCATTACCCCCTTATGCATTAGCCCCTTATGCATTAGCCCCTTATGCATTAGCCCCTATTGCATTAGCCCCTTATGCATTAGCCCCTATTGCATTAGCCCCTATTGATTAGCCCCTTATGCATTAGCCCCTTATGCATCAGCCCCTATTGCATTAGCCACTTATGCATTAGCCCCTTATGCATTAGCCCCTATTGCATTAGCCCCTATTGCATTAGCCCCTTATGCATTAGCCCCTTATGCATTAGCCCCTATTGCATTAGCCCCTATTGCATTAGCCACTTATGAATTAGCCCCTTATGCATTAGCCCTTATTGCATTAGCCCCTATTGCAATAGCCCCTTATGCATTAGCCCCTCATGCATTAGGCCCCTTGTGCATTAGCCCCTTATGCACTAGCCCCTTATGCATTAGCCCCTTATGCATTAGCCCCTATTGCATTAACCCCTATTGCATTAGCCCCTATTGCATTAGCCCCTTATGCATTAGCCCCTTATGCATCAGCCCTTATACATTAACGCTATACACATTAGCCTCTTATGCATTACCTCTTATGCATTAGCCTCTTAGCCATTAGCCCCTAATGCATTAGTTCCTTATGCATTAGCCCCTTATGCATTAGCCCCTATTGCATTAGCCCTTATTGCATTAGCCCCTTATGCATTAGCCCCTTATGCATTAGCCCCTTATGCATTAGCCCCTTATGCATTAGCCCCTATTGCATTCACTAACCCTTTATGCATTAGCCCCTTATGCATTAGCCCCTTATGCATTAGCCCCTTATGCATTAGCCCCTTATGCATTAGCCCCTTATGCATTAGCCCCTATTGCATTCACTAACCCCTTATGCATTAGCCCCTTATGCATTAGCCCCTTATGCATTAGCCCCTTATGCATTAGCCCTAAGCGTTCCTTATTATGTAATCTCCCTCATCTTATAATTGCCGTCATCATACGACCGTCCCTCATTTTATAATCGCTCCTAACCATGATATCGCTCCTTCTGATGGTATCGTCCCTTATGATGGTATCGTCCCTCATCATGTTATCGTCCCTAATCATGTTATTGCCCCTCATCATGTTATCGCCCCTAATCATGTTATTACCCCTCATCATGTTATCGCCCATTATCAGGGTATCTCTCTTCATTATGATATCGTCCCTCGTCATGTTATCGCCCATCATCATGGTATAGCTCCTCCTCATGGTATCGCCCATCATCATGGTATAGCCCCTCATCATGGTATCGGCCATCATCATGGTATAGCTCCTCATCATGGTATCGGCCATCATTATGACATCGCTCTTCATCATAAATCGCCCCTCATCGTGGCATCGCCCCTCATCATGTTATCGCGCCTGTTCAGTGCTTGTAGTATGCGCGACGGCCCTGTTGAGTGCTTGTAATAAGAGCGACAGCCCTGTTGAGTGCTTGTAATAAGAGCGACAGCCCTGTTGAGTGCTTGTAATAAGAGCGACGGCCCTGTTGAGTGCTTGTAATAAGAGCGACAGCCCTGTTGAGTGCTTGTAATAAGAGCGACAGCCCTGTTGAGTGCTTGTAATAAGAGCGACAGCCCTGTTGAGTGTTTGTAATAAGAGCGACGGCCCTGTTGAGTGTTTGCAATATGAGCGACGGCCCTGTTGAGTGCTTGTAATAAGAGCGACAGCCCTGTTGAGTGCTTGTAATAAGAGCAACAGCCCTGTTGAGTGCTTGTAATAAGAGCGACAGCCCTGTTGAGTGCTTGTAATAAGAGCGACAGCCCTGTTGAGTGCTTGTAATAAGAGCGACGGCCTTGTTGAGTGCTTGTAATATGAGCGACGGCCCTGTTGAGTGTTTGTAATAAGAGCGACGGCCCTGTTGAGTGTTTGCAATATGAGCGACGGCCCTGTTGAGTGCTTGTAATAAGAGCGACAGCCCTGTTGAGTGCTTGTAATAAGAGCGACAGCCCTGTTGAGTGCTTGTAATAAGAGCAACAGCCCTGTTGAGTGCTTGTAATAAGAGCGACAGCCCTGTTGAGTGCTTGTAGTAAGAGCGACAGCCCTGTGATGAGAGTTACCTCTATCGAACGTTTAGTGAGGGTTAATTGTCTCAGGTGAGTATACCTGTGGTGAGGGTTACCTCTATCGAACGTGTAGTGAGGGTTAATTGTCTCAGGTGAGTATACCTGTGGTGAGGGTTACCTCTATCGAACGTGTAGTGAGGGTTAATTGTCTCAAGTGAGTATACCTGTGGTGAGAGTTACCTCTATCAAACGTGTAGTGAGGGTTAATTGTCTCAGGTGAGTAGACCTGTGGTGAGGGTTACCTCTATCGAACGTGTAGTGAGGGTTAATTGTCTCAGGTGAGTATACCTGTGGTGAGGGTTACCACTATCGAACGTGTAGTGAGGGTTAATTGTCTCAGGTGAGTATACCTGTGGTGAGGGTTACCTCTATCGAACGTGTAGTGAGGGTTAATTGTCTCAGGTGAGTATACCTGTGGTGAGGGTTACCTCTATCGAACGTGTAGTGAGGG
>SDVV010032400.1:0-11428 GCA_016164225.1 Gammarus roeselii
GAGAGAGAGATTTATCTATTTGTAATGAAACGCAATATGAAATAGGTTTAAAGATTATAGCGATAGTAATAGTGATGGAGAGGTCGAGGCGAATGAAGAAGACAGAAAAGACATAGAGGTGTATTTATGAAGCGATTGCAGGGGTAATGACGTACCTGACGGTTGTTCTGATATGTTTGGGAACTCATTAAAACAGTTATGATATAGATTCGTTGAGTTCAACGCACAATACACAATACAAACATACCTTGGCTGCCCACACATGATGCAGCCGTTGCATTAATCACCACTAGTAATAACAACACACCGCGGCTAAAATGGGGCAGCACCACGAATGTATTCCTCCCCCCCCCCTCTTGAACATAATAGCCCGCAGATTGACACTTTCGACAGTCGACGACTGGTCTCATGACACTCGCAGACTTTCAGTTGGATTACGCGTCATGGTTTATAGTTGAGCGGGACGTTTCAAAACCGTGGACTGAGGCCCCGAGCAATCATTGGTCGACCGAGGCAATGCCAGGCTCACATCGAGCTCTGACGTGTGCCAGGGTCATTGCTCGAGGCCCGCCATCTAGCGGTGGCCAGACAACACCTTCAATATTGAAGACGATGTTGGCGGTGTTTCACGAATCTCAAACAAGCTCGACCCGCAACAGCAGTCTTTTCTAGGGACAGAAAACATACACGTCATAGATTAACACTGAACAAATAAGTTTAGGTACACAGAAATTATTTGTATCCCCCAATTTGCACGTGATTTTACTGAACATACATACCTCCTCCCGCTGGCCATCTCCTAAGGTCAGCCTGGCCTGGAGCGCTCGGACAGTCGTCGCCCTGGCTGAGTCGGTTCTGCTCCCCTTGCTAACTTTCTAGTGCCTGGCCCAATTTAATTTCGCCCCTCGGGTTGACTCGACTAATGGCCACCCGCAGGTACCCTCGACGCCTCGTTCATTGACCCTGATCCTGGTTACGTCACTCCTGATGCAACCACACGCGATGACGTCATGATCAGTCGTGGAAATCTACACGCACCAAACTTTGCATTCGTTACATATATTCATAATTCCGATACCTGTCTTGATTCGGATACATTCAATCGATATGAAATATTTTTTACATAAATATCAGATGCATACAAAAAATTGACGATTGTCCAAGGAAAATTATTTCTAGGATTGAAACTTATATTCTAAAAAAAATGTGACAGCCTATAAGTTTATTAATTTTAAATTTGTCCACTTTGTCAGATGTTCATCCTTCACTAGCGCTCACCCCTGCCTGCCATTACTAACGCCCATCACTTACGCTTATCACTGGCGCCCATCACTGGCGCCAATCACTAACTGCCGCAGGACCATGTTGCCTCGAGTCCTGCTGCTCCTCATTGCCTGCTGGGCAGCGGTGGACGGGAGTGCCTTGGTACACCTGCCGGACACGACGATCAAAGGGAATGCGACCACCGTGGTGGCCAACAGCCAGTGTGAGTTTGGGAGAGGAAGTTTAGCAGGAGACGAGAGCACTGTGGGCGCGAGTACATTATGAGGGCGAGTGCACTGTGGAGGCGAGAGCAGTATGGAGGCGAGAGCACTGTAGGGGAGAGAGTATAGTGGGGGTGAGAGCCCTGTGGGGGCAAGGGCACAGTGGGGTCGAGAGCACTGTGGAGGCGGGTGGACTGTGGGGACGAGAACACTGTGGGGGCGATAGTTATGTGGGGGCTAGAGCACTGGGGAGGCGAGAACACTGTGGAGGCGAGAGCACTGTTGAGGCGAGAGAGCACTGCAGGGGTGAGAGCATTGAGAGGGCGAGAGCCCTGTGGGACCGAGAGCACTTCATGGCGAGAGCACTGTGGGGGCAAGAACACTGTAAAGGCGGGAGCACTGTGGGGGCGAGAACATTGTGAGGGCGAGAGCACTTTGGGAGCGAGAGCACTGTGGAGACTTTCCAGTGTAACTTTAGGAGGGGGCGTTGAGCAGGGGACATGTGAAACAAACTTTTATGGTACATGCCCTCCGTCGAAAAAACATCTTTGTGATTTTGTGACGGGGTTTAGCTGTTGGTGAAGTGTCGACATGGTGATTGAGGGACACAACCTCTGTGGAAGCTACAACCAGTGTGAGTTCAAGTGGTGGAGCAGGAGACGTGGGCATATGAATTGTAGATTTAGGCGACATCCCAGTTAGCTAAGGGCACGGGTGATTTGGAGGAGGTGGTTGGGAAAGGTGGGGTCCACTGGAGATCTTTGGTATTAATATTTCAAGATTTCGTAGTTGGTCGACTTTAGTCATATGCTGATCAGCCATCACGTAAGCAAAATTTCGATTTTATGATTAAATGTACTGTAGCGAAAGAAAATTCGTTTTTGATTAAAGATCAAGAAAAATTTTCAATAAAAATTTTTCGATCGACCTTTGAACTCATTAGAAAATAAATTGATATTAGCTATAAAGAACGGTTATCCGGATAGAATACCGTGAGTTCATTTGCCCCTTTTGAGACCAGTTCATTAGTTTCTCAAGATTCTCTTGGATAGTAATGCGCTTTTGCTCACGGTCCGCTTTGTAGCAGAGTTTAGTGTTGTCAAAAAATGTTGATAACCTGCTGATGATGTCGGTGTCGAGATAATTTATTTAGGGGAAGTACCCTCTATGACAACACTATTTTCTAAAGGGGTTTGTGGGAGGTTAATCTTCATTTCAACTCACTGCCTCGCCGGACACTGTCATAACCGCTAAAAATCTGTCAGCACACGTGGTTTAGGTTGGGTTGGGAAGGAAAAGTTTCATTAAAGTGATAACAAGTAAGATGGTACCACTTGTGGCTGATATGACAGCGGCGGATATGACAGTGGCTGCTCTGAGTGCTGAATGCTATGATTGTTCGCTGTTAAAAAAATGGTACCTTAGTTAGGTAGCTGGAACAACTTGCGGCTGATACGACAGTTGGCGGAGATGAAAGGGGCTGATTTGACGTTAGCTGTAAAAGAAGTTAGCGCCAGGTATAGCGACCCATTTTCTACATCTGAACAGCTCTAAGAATCCCGGAATGACTCGCTTGGACTGACTAGTCCAACACCTTTCCATTAAATATTTTCAAAATTATGCTCCAATATTGCGAAGTGCAAGGTAAATCATAGCGATGAACAAACATTAATGAGTTGCATGTCCTTTCAGAAATTTTATTTGTGAATGGATAACTTTATTTTAATACTAAATACATATATTGCATTTCGAACGTTTTTTAAAGCAGGCATCGGAATTCAAAGCCGCCAAATCTTCTCTAAATTTTGGTCACGACGAGACGCCTGGTATCGCTTTTTTTGTACCAGCTATTCTGAGCGAAGGCTACTAGTTAACACTACTCTTGTGTTTGCTGTGATTAGACAAAATTATCGATACGACTTTCCAAGAAGGATGTAACAAACTTTATGTTAGTTGCATAGCAATACCCTATTGTTACATAGATATACCATATAGTCACAAAGATGTACCCAATTTTTACAGAGCGGTACACCATTGTTAGATAACAATGCCCTATTATTACATAGTTATACCATATTGTTGCATAACAATAACCCATTGTTAAATAACTATACCATAATGTTACCTAGCTATATTCTGTTGTTACATAGCAATACGCAATTGTCACATCGCTATACGCCATTGTTACATGTTATACCCTATTATTATATAACTATACCCTATTCCTTCAAAGCTATACCCTACTGTTCCACAGTTATGCTCGATTTAGTTATATCTTTTCTTACATAGTTAGGCCTATACCTTATTGTTACATAACTATACTCTATTGGGGTATAGCTATACCATAATGTTACATACCAATACCCTATTGTCACATAGCTTTATGCTATTGTTACATGTTATACCCTTTTATTATATAACAATACCCTATTGCTACAAAGCTATACCCTACTGTTACACAGCTATGCTCGATTGTTACTTAGCTGTACCCTATTGTTGCATAGCAATACCATATTGTTACATAACTACACCCTATTGAGGCATAGCTATACTCTATCATTCACTGCAATCTACGGTTAGTCTGTAGTGATGCGTTTCTATATATGAGTGTGGTTCCACATGATACATGGCAGACAGTGTGATCAGACAACAGCAATCATCCTCAGCCGCTTTCACGTTATAATTTAAACACTCCTGTCTTGTACACGAGGGGATTTATTCGAAAAGTTTATTGCCAATCCTTGTCCCGTTCAGGCCAGCGCAAGATAAAGTGTTTCGTGCAACTGCACTGCAGAGGCGCCACCTACACCAGCGAAAGAAAGTGTCACCTCCTGCTGGGGGGGGACTGCTGGCCAGGGTCGTCTTGTCTCAGAACTGGGTAGCGACACCTGGTACAGGTCCAGTGAGTGAAACAGTAAAACAATGCGCATCATATTATACAATATTAGACATACGTTACGCTAACCTGCATAGTCCCATCCACTGCAACTGCCAGATGGCAAGAAAATACATACACTAATTCTCAAACTCTCAAACTCGTACCATTCTTGCAGTTTCAGTTCGGAAGGGTCTGGCATGGACCGGTCTACTCCCTCCGGCTAAAAACGGGGTAGTTGTTCAGGTTCACGTTAAACTCATCCTTTCATTTACATTATCAGGTGTCTCCTGTCCATTGCATGGTCACGTGCTTCCTAACTTTGCATATTTCACTCAAGCATTCTTCCCAGCATCCAATGACTGAGTGTTTATTAGACCTTAATAAATGAAGGGCTGAGAAGCAAACATGCATGAAAACATTAGCTGTTGAATGTTAATTCTACGAGAACCCAAATGCAGTCATCCATCTCTGCTTCTCAGCCGTTTAATTGTGTTGGCTAATGCTAGTGCACAAAGTGCCCTGCATAACGCATTATTGACCTTTACGATCCTCATTTACCTCTCAATATTCACCACACACCTTCAATACTCCTTGCATCATTAATATCAGAGTGCATTTCTAAACTGGCCTATAAATTCACATTTAGTGAGCAGTCAAGATACTGTAAGCAATCTTCGTGAATTCAATCTTCCAAATCCTGAGATTTTACTGTTTGGTATATATAGTGCTCACTCCAGCTCGATTATGTGTCGTACTTGTTCAATCTGGAGCAGGGGAGTTTACGATGAGCGTGTTCCTGTCACATGGCTAGACGGTCACATGAATAGCACATTAGGGCGAACAATGTGATTTGGTGGTCTCATGTATAGACGACTTTATTAACCCTCTATCGTGAAACCTACCCACCACTCGTTGACTTAAAAGAAATCGTTAAAAAATCTAACGCACGTCTTATAAAATTTGAAACCGACGCACTGATAATACAATGCTAAGTTCCCTCTGTTCTGGCTACATCAACAAAACTCAAGTTCAAATTTGTAACTCAACAGCGATTCATCACAGCACATCACTGTTGGAATTGCTCCTACAGCTGCAAAGCGACGAATATAACAAATGTACATTCAGCAGTGAGAGCAGGAAAGATTGTAGCCGCTTTTCTACCTGATCACCTTTTAATTGGAATATGGTTTTACTAACAAGTGAGCCAAATAGGTACTGATCTCATTAATAGCATGTGTGCTGTTTTCTCTATGTTCTCACATCGATTCCATCGTTAACATTCCTACTAATGAGTTCATGACGAAACATTGGTCAATTTCTCAGTTTGAAATAAGGAGTTTCCTGTCGCATCATCTTCACAGAAACATTGACTGGGGATTCCGTCTGTGTCATGAAAGAAGCTGTAGACTTTTGCTTTAGCTACTGCTTGGAGCTGATGAGATATTTATTTATATATCTACAATACCTTAGGTAACCGAGGGCAATTTCAACTGCAGAAAATTTTATTGCATTTTCAATGCTAGACACACTGTATTGCAATTCATTGCATGTCTTATTGTATAACTGTAAATTTCATTGCTAGGCATTCAAGTTAAATGTATGATATTGCAAACAAACATTTATGAGCTATATATTTATTGATAATAAAGTTTTGACGCATATATATTAGGGAATTACATGGATTTATCAGTTAAACGAGAACATAACTATTCACTCCGAAAATTCAATGGGAACAGCTTTAACTTCCCTCTCTGGTCTCATCTTGATCTCGACGGCTTCTTTATCGACGATAAACATTATTTCTCACCTGGAGGTCCCGCCTCATCATTTTGGTTTAGGATTTATCATCTGGGTGTGTTTTTCTCTGGTCTATTGGGTTTTAGACTGCTGCCTTTAGTACACATTTTTGATAGACGGATACCTTTGTGAATATTGTACGCATCAATTCAAAACCTATCTTTTGAACCCAAAATTTGTTTTGTAGTCTTCAGCGAGCTTTTTTTCAACGCAAATTTTTTAATTATAGGTACATGTTTATAACATCAAATAGATTCATTTTTTTTCTTACCGGCGTCGACATTCCCATTTAGTATATTTCCGTAAATATCCAAAATATACCTAATTCTTCTAGCACTTCAGCGCTTGAGACATGATTGTCTCTCTTCATGTTTCATTTACAACAATTAAAAAAAGTCAAATATACATTTTACCCTAATTATACTTGAAACCATTTTATTATCCCATTTGCTAATTCGGTTCCCCTCAACTTTATCAGGTTTTCTTCACATGACATGTCCTCGGTATCACTGTCACACGTTTCAATATCACTGGTACTGGTGTCCATTCTACCTATTGTATCCCACGTTTTTCCCATATTTTCATTAGTCCCATTTCGTCTAAGGTTTGGGGCTTCTCCATCCCCCCCCCTATTTCGATTGAGCCATTTTCATCTAATTTTTATACTTCATACGTTTGGATAATAGAGTTAAAGTCATTTATTTACAGCACGCACCCTGTTTAGCACTGGTTATCTCATTATTTCGGAAACCAAGTTCCGGTTTATTATATTCTATCAATACGCCCTTTGCATCCTCAGAACTTGTGTTTTCTCGTTCATTTTTAAGATTATCATATTCAAGATAATGGTGTCCATTGAGATGAAACCAAAACCCGAACGTAGAGCTTGATTTGCAAAGTTTTATCTCCGCCGTACAAATAACACATACCCGCGTATTTTCCTTTCTGTTCAAATATTTCCATATCAAACTTGGTGACATCCTTCTACAACGAAATCTTAGTCCATTTTTTATATACTCCTACATGCATATACATTTACACACATTTGCACTAATATACAGGATCGTTCACCATCTGTATCATTTTAATATAGATATGTGATGTAATGACCACAGTCAACCAAAATCAAGATTATAAATCATGCCCATGCTACATATAATTAACGGTTCAGATATCTATGCACGAAAACATAACCAAATAAAACTAAATCAAAACCATATCAAACGAAAACAAAACGAAAGCAAAACGAATTCAACAATGTCAGAAACGTAATACCGAACCTAACCAATCACACCAAGAAGTAAAGATTTCATGCCTATAAATTGTAATTAATCAGGGATTTATTCGTTATCCATATCAATCCCTCTACATGGTTCTATTTTACGTACCATTTTGTAAAACCACACACACCAGGTCCACACACATACACGCGCTGTACGCATATGCAGGGTCGGTGACAACATAATTTTGTCGTTTTTTAGGGTCGGTACCGTCACCATCTAGGCATTTACAACTATTTGTGCAAAAAGGGGTCACCATAGGCAACCTAACCTAACCATCTTAACCAATAATATGTATTTTCATACAAATTTGATAGTTATGTATTATATTTAGTCAATATCTTTATGCGATATGCATATCAAATCTCTCCACATGGCTCTATTTTACGATTTTTTTTGTTTAATATCACACATACAATGTAGACACACACACACATTTGTATGCATATATAGGGGCGGTTAACATCTGTTGCAGTTTTACCTCGATCTGAGATTTTTCGATTAAAACAATATCCCTACTTGTGTCACAAGATCTTCAATGTGGATCAGCTTCACGACATGTTAGGTTAAAAGAACAGATCATCCTAACCTAACCTAACCTATTGTATCCAAGAATTATGTATTATCGATTGACTTTTCATGCTTGCATACGATTTTCGGTGTTATAGGATTAATGCATAACAAATATCTCCACTTGACTCTACATTTTGATCTATCCTTTGCAGTTTTGATACACACTTCCAATTTTGGTCTGGCAAATTTTATTCGTTTTCATAGGTAATTACATCGTTTTTTGATTGTTATAGCTATTTTCATATGATTCTTGATTTTTGATTTGACACAATTCTACATCACTTCTATATGTTATTCAAACCCATCAAAAACCTTACATAACCTAACCTTATGTACGGTATTTAGTCATTGATTCATACTTATGAACCGATCCACATGGTTCTTTATATGACATACACCTAATTCTTTTTATTTCGTGGTCACTCTCGACCCATATTAGTTAGCAGAGAATCCAGATTTTTAATCTTAGATGGTTTGAATGTTACAAGTATTTCATATTTGTATCCAGTTTCACACAAACGAACACTTCGTCTCGTACTAGGTCTACCACATTTACTTCAATAAGTCCTGACACTATAAAAAAACTTAAAATTCAATACAATTTTAAAACTCAAGATTTCAATAAAATTTCAAATTTTTCGACGCCCGGACCTTTCTTTAGTAGCCAAGTTATCACTTCAATTGACCGACTTGGCATTTTTCAGGCGTCGAAAAATGTGAAATTTTATTGAAATTTTGAATTTTAAGATTGTATTGAATTTTAAATTTTGTTATACTTTTTTTTGTTCATGTATACGCTCATACGCTTGAACATACACATACACATACGTACACAGCTATATACACGTACATACATACATACATACATACAGCAATTTGGGGAAAAAAATCTTTGTGGCTGACATTAGTAACAGCGGGGGACCTTACAATTTGTTCAAGTGTCATGTAACGCTGTGTTGTCATGCTGCTACTTGCCATGCTGCTGCTTTTCATGCTGCTGCTTCAATAACAACATTCAGGAACAGTTCGGGTTAGCCTTATTGCCGCACTTTCTGGTTTAGTTTGCCTCGTGAGGTCCATATCTATTAATATGTGAACATTTAATGTTAATGTAAGCCCAGTGAACATATCTCTGATGTGTTGCGGGAGAAAGTATTCAACATAAATTCAAATGACAGTGCATCTGTAATTAAAAATGCTCTATTCTCTTTCTGGTGACTGCAGCTAGAGCTCTGCTTGAATTAGTTAGAATTTTAAGAATGTATGCTTCAATTCCTTGGCACAATTTTCCTGCAGATGTGTTCATGATATTGATGTTATTGTTTTTTTTCCATCGTTAACGGCATGTAATCTTCCGTTGCAAGGTCAACATCAATTAGTCAGGCTTTGATTCACGCTCCTATACGTCACGAGTTTAAGATATATCCCCTCTGAGAGGGTGGTGGTTAAAACTCGGAACTGTTTGATGATGTGAAATGAATAAAAGTGCTATAATTTGTTCTAAATTTGCATAACACTTATAATGGTTAATCAAAGATTGGAAATATTGATTACAGGTCAGTAATTTAGAGCATTGAATATCTAAAATATTAAGGGTACAAAAACGAATATTCAATAGACAAACATTTGAAATTATCCGTTCGAGAGAATAAGCTGTGCTCTCCATGTACACGCTCGTCTAAATGGAACGGCATTCCTTCTTTGCGGAGGTGTTCAGAAGTAATATAAACCATGTTATGTGAACGAGACATTTTCTTCATCATTTCTTGAGGCCAACGTAACGAGCGGCACAAGGTAGCGGGTGACACAAGGTAGCGGGTGACGCAAGGTAGCGGGTGACACATGGTAGCGGGTGACACATGGTAGAGGGAGACACAAGGTTGAGGAAGACACAAGGGATACATTCGGATAACGCATAAAAGGAATCAACAAAATGGAAGGTAATGACAGTATCGGTCACCTAAAGTCGTGGACCTTCCTTCAGTTTGCGCTCTTTACTATCAGTGCCGCTTAGATTGAAGCGTAATAAAACTGCAGTCTATTCCCTGCCACGTGTTGAGACAAGCCTCTGATTGCTATTGATCCGATTTAATGGATATTTATGAGTATGTCAGCAATCCCCGAGTTGCTCGCGATCACAACGATTCATTACTTCTACAGTGTTTATTCATTTGGAAATCTTCTGTTGCGATAAACAGTTCTACTTGCTTACAGCGAGCAAAATATATATATTAACTCGTATCACCGGTACGGGAAGTAGAATTGGAATTGATAGCAATATTCGAACACAACTCAGATTTGAAGTAAAAAAACAAATGTATAAATGAAAACGTTTATATTCATCAATTGTAACTGAATCATTTTTTACTTAGGTGGGTAAGCGATAATCAAAGAAGCGTAAAGAGAACAGAAAGGTTGACATGGCGAAAGTATCACTATTGAAACTAATTGATCGCGCATGACTGAGAAATAAACACACTTTGACTCGGTTATATGTTAAATATTGAGTTTGATGTATTACCGTTTCGTTTTATTGATTCGCATATTAAGAGCACTTACTGTACCCGACTGGGCGTACCAGCTGGATATGTTGATTTAGTATACGACCCACTGTTGCCTCCTAGATAAACTTTGTTGACAGCGAGTCGTGTTATCGATAATGTATGATTAACAAGGCTCAACACGCGTCAATTCGAACTGAAATCGGAACCGTTGTCGGTGTCTTCCCTTCTTCTGGTGTCAGCGTTATCTAATACACACGAGGCAAATGTAATGCTGTGAACAATTGTTGGGACAGACAGCGTCTAATGAAAGAGTTTACCATCAAATTTGACTAAGATTTTCTATACTGAATGTTGAAACAAAGAATTGTTGCTCAGTACAGGAGAAACTGATAAAGATCTCAACCCTCCTCTGATTTGATTTGGACATATTTCAAACACATTTATTTCCGAGCTATTTGTATGCAAATGTTGAGGTTTGAGTTACCACAAAAATAAACAGCCCTATCCGCAGCCCTCCGGCTGTAAGTGTTCCCCAACAATAGAAGTGTTAAAATAAAAGCAATGAACTATCGGTAGCAAATAAATATTTTTTATTTGACTGCGTGTTGAACCGATGTCGACATAGGGCCTCATAACACGTAGAGCGGCAACATGACAACATCATACTAGCGATATGATGTCATGACGAAAATATAAAAGCTTAAATGAACACGCTTAATACTTATATGTGTCTTGTGTCCCCGCAGCGATCAGGAGTCTTCTATGCGTCTTGTGTCCCCGCAGCGATAAGGAGTCTTCTATGTGTCTTCGTCCCCGCAGCGATCAGGAGTCTTCTATGCGTCTTGTGTCCCCGCAGCGATCAGGAGTCTTCTATGCGTCTTGTGTCCCCGCAGCGATCAGGAGTCTTCTATG